>PVIU01012963.1:0-57841 GCA_004026605.1 Ondatra zibethicus | reverse complement strand
TTCTGTCTGTGTGTATGCCTGCAGGCAAGCAGAGGCCACCAGACCCCATTACAGATGGTTGAGAGCCACCATATGGTTGCTGGGAATTGAACTCAGGACCTCTAGAAGAGCAGCCAGTGCTCTTAACCTCTGAGTCATCTCTCCAGCCCTTCAGTTCTTTACCATAGCTTCTCCTGGCCCTTGGTTACCCCTTTGGTATATGGCATGCTGTGTTATACTATTGTCTCCTGGGTCCATAACAGAGACAAGCACTGGAATGCCTCTGCCCCCACCAATCCATTCTTACTCTTTTTCTGTTCAGAAAGGGGTAGGACTCACATGGGTGTCAGCAATGCACAACACATCAAATTGAGGCAGGACTAAGCTTCTTCCCTCATAATAAGGCTGATAAAAATTAGGGTAGTGAGCAATGTGATTACAGGAGGTGGCCAGTACAGGCTACCTATCTATTAATTCTGGGATTCTTAGCCGGGGTCATACTTTCAGATTTGTGGGAATTTCCCTTGTAGCAGGTTTCTACCTGGCCCCAAAATGCTTCTGCCATCATGACTTCTCTTTCATTGTACTCCCCCTCTATCGCACTCCCAACCCAGCCAGTTGTGCTAGCATCACCAACTGCTCTGCCCACAGTGTACCCAGGCAATCTCTTCTATTTTTTCTTTCATCTTCTGGGCCCTACTTTTCACCTAGCCTCTGTGGGGTTGTTGGATTGTAGCATGGCCATGTTTTACTTTACAACTAATATCCACTTATGAGTGAGTACATACCATGTTTGTCTTTCAAGGTCTGGATTACCTCTCAGGTTGATTTTTTTCCCAATTCTGTTCATTTGCCTTCAAATTTTCTGATTTCATTATGTTTTACAGTCGAGCAATACTCCAGTGTGTAAATGTACCATATTTCCTGCATCCTTTCATTGGTTAGGGGCATCTAGCTTGTTTCCAGGTTCTCGCTATTACAAATAAAACTGCACTGACATAGTTGAACAGGTGTCCTTGTGGTATGATTGAGCATCTTTTGGGTATATGCCCAAGATTGGTATAGCTGGGTCTTGAGGTATATTGATTCCAAATTTTCTGACAAACTTCCATACTCATTTCTAAAGTGGCTGTGCAAGTTTGCACTCCCACCAGCATTGGAGGAGTGTTCCTCTTGTGCCCTATCCTCCCCAGCATAAATTGTCATTAGTGTTTTTGATCTGAGCCCTGCTGACAGGTGTAAGATAGTATCTGAGTCATTTTGATTTCAAATTTTCCCAATACCTAGGGACGCAGGACATTTCTTTAAGTGACTTTTGGTCATTTGAGATTCTTCTGTTGAGAATTCTGTTTGGAACTGTACTCCATTTCAGTTGGATTATTTATCTCTTTGATGTCTAGTTTCTTGAGTTCTTTACATATTTTGAAGATCAGTCCTTTGTCAGATTGGGTTGATGAAGATACTTTCACATTCTGTAGGCTGCTATTTTGTCTTACTGACAGTGTCATTTGTCTTTCAGAAGCTTCTTTGTCTGGCCGACTCCCAACCAGTGGAAAAAACAGCCACACTCAGGATTCTTCTCAGATCACGCTTTATTGGAGAGCACTTGGTTGGGGAGGAAAGAGTGGGAGGCGAGAGAGAGTGAGGTCTAACATGGCGGCTGCTTATATAGGGAGATGTGACACTACTCATGCCTTGATTGGCTGCTATGTGCCCGCTGACACCAGAGTCCTCGGGATTGGTTAGGGACACATAGGTTATTGCGCATGAGGGAAGCGCCTGGACGCTTAGTCCGGAAGCATTGCCAAATATGGAATTGTGTACCTCCAAACTGCGAGGATGCAAGCGTCATCTTGTAATGGCGTTTGTGCCTATGGCTCCCTGCATCTTTGTTTCATGAGGTCACATTTATTGTCAGTCTAAGTGTTTGTTCAACTGGTATATTACTCAAGGAGTTGTTTCCTATATCAATGCGTTCAAGGCAACTTTCCACTTTCTCTTCTATTGGGTTCAGTGTAAACCCAATATTGGATTTATGTTAAGGGCTTTGGTTCACTCAGACATGAGTTTTATGCAGGGTGATAGATATAGGCTTATTTGTATTCTTCTGCATGCCAACATCCAGTTGTACCAGTACCATTTGTTGAAGATTTTTTTCTTTTTTTCGTTGTATAACTTTGGTTCTCTTGTCAAAAATTAGGTGTTTATAGGTGTGTGGATTTATGTCATATTCTTTGATTCAGTTCTGTTGATCTACCTGCCTGTTTTTATGCCAACACCATGCAGTTTTTGCTGCAACATAAGATGTTGAAAGTTAGGAGGAGAGAGTGATTGAGTATACTTTGTGGGCATTTTGTGATAGAGTAAATTAACAAGTGTGAACTCTTAGACATGGTAAGTATAATGTTTCTATTTCACCATTGGCATGATATTGTTTTTTTACTTTGAAGTATCTTGGTATTGTATTGATTGTTCTTTCACATACAATTTATAATCAGGTTGATATATTCTTTGATATCAAGCCTCTCCTGATTTCATCAAAATTTTATTGTCTATAACATAAGGAGTATTGAATTTATTTTGTTTACTCTTTTTAAGTGAATATTGTGTTTTATCATTTGTTTAGATAACCAGCTTTAAAGTTTTATGTTTTTCCTAAATAAAGATTTATATTTAATCTTTTGAATTTATTTGTTGATCCATTTTATTTTTATGATAATATATAAATTATAAGACTCATTTTAACATCTGTTGTTGGTTTATAATAATCTGGATATCTTTGATCTTTTATCTAGACTATTGAGAAATTCTATGAATATCTTAAATGTTTCCAAAACTTGAATCTTACATGTGTTTTTTGTTTATATTTATTGGTATTAGAACCCTAGAGGCTGGAGAGATAACGGAATGGTGCTGAACACTTGCTACTCTCACAGAAGACCTCAGTTTGTTTCACATGGTTCCTTAAATCATCTGTAACTCTAGTTCCAGTAGTTTAATTTGGTACCCTCTTCTGGCCTCCACTGGCACCAAGAAGAAATGCAGTACATACACATTCATGCAGCTAGAACATGCATGCATATTAAACCAAAAACATACAAACAAATCCTATAGGAATGATGTTGAATTCCTGTGCCAGAGTGGGGTTTGCTACGTAGGCTCATTTTCAGATGAAGTTTTGTACTAACAACAACTGAGTCTGATGCATAATATTTGGTTGTTATTTTTAATCCATTTGTGTTTTATAGTTACATATGACTCCAATTAAGGGAAGAGCTTTTTTATGAACTAGATAAAAAGTTATCAAAACCATTCCCACATAGTTTTTCTCAAACAGACATACAGTTTTCTTCTGAAATGAAAAATTAATTTCATTAATAAATGAATCTATAATTGAAATTTTCTGATGTCTATCTAATCATCCCTTTCTTGAGTGAACCCAATTTGGCATGGTATGGAATACTCTTCATTTATTACTTTTTCTTTAATATAATATTAAACCATGGCTAGTTTTTTTCCATTGCTGCTGGAATTCTTTTCTTATGTTTGTTGTTGATGTTTTGTTGGCTTTCGTGAGGAGCCTTTATTTGCTTGAACATTTAAATGGAGAGGTTAACATTTTGTTGCTTTCTTTCTGAAAGTATTACAGTATTTTACATGCTCATCTATTATTAAACATTTGTAATATATAAACACAACTGAAACTAATATTTTCTTTGTGAAAAAAATTTCAGTGATTTTTATGCATCATTTATATTTTCATTTGCATTTGAGGATGTTTAAATTTTCATCTTTCTAGGAAAGTGGTTATTTCATCTAAATTTCCAGATCAATTGACATATGTTGTCTGTAACATTCTCTTATTCTTTTTAATCTCATCTCCATCTGTTCCCCTAGTCCCTTTCTTCTTTGTTGTTTATTATTGCCTTGTGTGTTTATTTTTATGATTCAAGCTTTATGGAAGTTTTTCATCAGACAGCAGACTTTGGGCCTTATTAATTCTTGAGATCATGTCTTTATTTTCCATCTTATTAGCTCATACTGAATCTCATCAACGTTTCTTTCCTTCCAATTTCCTTATGTTTGTTCTGCTATTTTTTCTCATCTTTTTCAGATACATTATATTGTCACCTAAGTTTAACTATCCTTCATTTCTTCATACATCTAAAATTGTAACTTTACAATTATATGCCCGATTATACTTCAGATTGTAATAATTTAATTATTATTTAGTATTTCTATGTTTATTGAGTTTTCCTTTTGGTACACAGTTTAAAATTATATATATAATATATTATAATATATGTAATAAAATTATATACAATATGAATATTTAAGGTATATATGCATCAGTTATTTTCTTTATTAACAAAATTTTATAGTTAAAATATAATTATATCATTTCTCTACTCTTCTTTCTTCCCTCCAACTCCTTAATGCCTCCCTTGCTCCTTCTCTAATTCATGGCCTCTTTTTCTTTACTTGATATCACTCACACACACACAAATATAAAACTATAACCTGATAGTACATTTAGTGCTTTTTTTTGTGCACATGATTTAGAACTGAATGCTTGGCTTTAGATAACCAATTAGGGAACTCAACACTAGGAAATACTATCTCTACTGACGTTTGCATTCCTTAGTTTCCTGTAGTTCTTTATGTGTGGGATGCATATCTGATCCTATGTCTCTTAACAATCTTCCTATCTCCTCTTCCTTTATGTTTCCTGAGACTGGGGTTCAGGAGTTACATTGTAGATATATCAGTTGGGGCTGGGTACCACACAATCAGTTGTTCTCTGTATTTTGATCAGTTGTCTCTTGTAAAGAGAAGATTCTTGGGTGAGGGTTAAGAGTTATATTTGTCTTTAGTTATAAGGTTACATACTTAGAATGCAGTTAAAAATTATGCTATTTTAGTAAAGTGAAAGTTGCTAGGTCTGTAGTACCAGCCATGAGTTTTCTCTATTGAGTGCATCTTAAGTCCAAGTAGATAGCTGCTCATTACAAGCATGGCTTGAGTGCTACTATTCTACCTTTAGGAGCATTTTGGTCATTGTTGTGTTCACGGGCATCACAGTTAGATAGGGCTTTGGCTTGCTTCCATTCTTTGGTAAGAGGCATAGCTAGTTACCACTACGAAATTTTTTCTTCAGAGAAGAAGTTTTCAGGATAGAACCCCTTTGATTTAACAACTAAATATGTATTTGATGTTGAAACTTTGAAATATATCTGACCCTTTCTTTTTATCCTAAGAATTTTGTGAACATTGAGTGTGCTTGAAATGAATGTATACCTAGCCATGTTAAAGACACATTAGCTTAATTAGTAACTATAATTATATAAATATATACATTTTAATGTTAGATTTATACATGCCCTATAGATAAGGCTGGTCTTTTGGGATACTAAAATCAGTAGACTTAATTTGTTTATCTTTCAATTCCTATGAGAACTATGAAGAAAATCTCCGATCATTCCTAGTCAATATCACCTGCAATTATGTGACCATTTTTCTTTTAATGTAGTTTTATAGCATAACCATTTAGGTACACACAGATTCAGAGTTGATATACAACTCTGATAACTACCTTTTTCAGTGAATCATTGTCTTTTGTTCTATTACTTGAATGGACAGGAAGTGTAATCGAGAAACTTCCAAAATGTGCAACAAATGACAGAGACAACTGATTACCTGGGCAATCATCCAAAGTCTCATTTGTGATGTTGAAGCAACCAACTTTGGCTAAGTCCTAAAGTAACTGACATATCATTTTTAAAGGCAAGAAACTTTTCAAAACTATCTTACCCTGTCTTGGCAGGATATGACAGTCCTGTTTTATCCATTTATGGATACTCCATATTTCTGTCAGTGGTTGAGGTATGGGCATTTCTTTGCCCAAAGGCCAGTTCTGCCAAGAAGAAAGGCCCCAGGTGGAGTGTCTTTGGTGCTCAACATTCTCTCGGGAATAAATTGGTGTTGCCAGTAGCGATTGTGTCTCACTACCACGAAACTCTAAGTTAGATTAAAGGTTGTATTCTACAGCTCCTTGAAGAGGTTGAAGATTATCTATCTATATTGAATATAATCTCTATGTATCTAAAGAACCTGATTAGTCTAATTTAAATATAACAAACATAGATGACTATTGATCTATAATTCTCAATACCTATCTAACTTAAAGACTAAGACAATAAAAAACTGTGCAATAAATGAGGACAATAACCTTCAAATGTAAACAATGCATAAGTATCTTAATCAGAGGTAGTAATGTACATTGCAGTATGGTAAATATATAGATCAATACATAAACAATGTTTTAAACAGAGGTAGAAGCATACATGCATACAATATTTAATATAATTTAACTTTGTATCAATATACAAAAATCTATACCAATATAATTGTCTAAAAACAATAACTCACAAATATTAGAAGCATAAGAAATCCTGACAAAAGTATCACGCATGGAGGAGTTAAGGGGAAAAAAAACCTACTGCAACAGTAGAAGTCGACATTCAATAAACAGGGAAGGAGAGAGACAGAGACACAGACAGACAGAAAGACAGAGAAACAAAAGAGAGATTCTTAGATATACTTAGAATTATAAGACAGTTTTATTAAAAAATAGGCAATGCCAGACAAAAAAAAAGTAAAAACAAAAAAGGTTATTTTTGTTTTACTTTTAAACTTAAAATGTAAGAGTAATTTTTAAATTGTAATATTTTGAATCACATGTATATGATTTCAGTGCTTAAAATTGATGTGGAATTTCCCTCCATATGCTGTGAATATCATTGGTTAAATAAGGAAACCACTTTGGTCCTATCACAAAGCTATAGAGGAACAGAACTCTGCTGAGAAAACTAAGCTGAATGCTGAGAGAAAGGAAGCAGAGTCAGAGAGAAACCATGGAGCAGCCGGAAATAGATGTTGGGAACTTTACCCAGTAAGCCACAGCCACATGGCCATACACAAATTACTAGAAATGGGTTAAATTCAAATGTAAGAGTTAGCTGATAAGAAGCTAGAGCTAATGGGCCAAGCAGTGATTAAATTAATACAGTATCTGTGTGGTTATTTGGGGGCTAAACAGCCAGGAACCAACAAGCATCCTCCTCCTCCTACAGACTACTGGTATTAGATAACAAATTGAAGGTTTCTTTCCAAAGGAAGACTATTTTTCCCATTCTCTGCATCCCTTTTTAGTCTGTGGTTCTTTGTATTTGGGTGGAGCCCCACTTCCATGTTAGTATGCATTTTGGTAGTTTATTTCCTCAGGTTTTATTTAGAAAGCCATACTGTTGAGATTTTATAAGTGAAGCTTCTCTGAAATCTTAAGAGATGCAGATAATGCCCTGGTCCTCTGGATTACCTTGAGTGAGTAAGAAGGGAAGACATTTGTGTTTTCTTCCAGAAAGGCTGTCTTAAGATTAACAGGAAGGGTTCACCCAAGGCAAAGGCAATAACTGCAATGGGCAAAGCTTTGCAGAAGAATGAAACTGTGGGTCTCAGGAGCTCCATTCTAATTGTACCAAGTCTAAGAACTTATACAGTTTAGAGACAGTGACCTCAAAGTCAGTAAGACTTAAAGGAAACAGGAAATCATGAATAAGAAGCAACACTGAGGAGTGTGGTGGTTTGAAAGAAAATGGCCCCACAGGGAGCAGCACTATTAGAATCTTTCACTTTGTTGGACTGGGTATGGTCTTTTTAGAGGAAGTGTCTCACTGTAGGGGCAGAATTGAGGTTTCCTATGCTCAAGATATGGCCCAGTGTCTCAGTAAACTCCCTGTTGTTTGCAAGATATAGGACCCTCGGCTTCTACTCCATGATGATAATTGACTGAACCTCTGAAACTGTCAATGAACCACTCCAATCAAATGTTTTCCCTTTGTAAGAACTAAGATTTGCCATGGTCATGGTGTCTCTTCATAGCAATACGAGCCTTAACTAAGATGAGAACAAGCATCGTCATCTGTAAGACAGGAAGGCTATTGTAAAGAAAAACAGACAAGAAAATGTTCCATTATTTTTCCTGGAAAGATTGTTATTTCTGTTTTCTTTAAGGTGGAATAGAATTCCATTCATACGTATTATACCGAGTGAGTTAAGTTAGACCCATTTGACAAATGCTGCCCATTCTTTTGTATTCAAGGCACTGAGGCTAAAGACAACATATACTTCAGACACAGAACTTGGAGGAATGGAGCTAGAACTCACCTAGAACTCCTCCCCAAGGATTGACTCTGATAATATCTGAAAGTGCTTTCCAGGTTGCCAAGGGAGATAAAAGCAGTCAATAGCCCTACCCAGCTGTAAAGCACATTAACCACAAAATAAACGTGCATGACAAGTCATCCCTAAAGTGTAGAAGAAGTATTCATACCTTGGCTATACCAACAATTGCCTAATTAGACCAAAGCCCTACACAGTAGAATGAAATTCATGCCCATTGTTCCTGAGACATGAGCCTTAGAGCAGAACCTAATAGCTGCCACTTCCCTAAACCAGTATAATTTCAAATTGCATTCTAAATACTTATAGACAGATAATTATAACATTGCTATTCATAGAAGGATTTTTTTGTAGCAAATAGAGACCATTACATTACATAAATCTATATCCCATCAAAATGCAGAAAATAACAAGGCAGTGTTCAGTACAAGTTGGTACATCTACAACACAATCCCGATACCTAAGCTCAAGAAACATCATGGAATAACAGATAGAAAGACTATAATAGCTAGAGTATTAGAACGTCTTTTGCAAGATGGTATCTTCAGGGAAGGTACAACCATAAAACTTCAATACTATGGTCACCTAAGCAAGACATTGACAATGACATCACCACAAGCTGACATGACAATATGAATAGTGACAATCTTAGGAAGCCTTGCTTCTAGACAAAGAACTATAGAAAATTAATGGCTGCTTAAAGAGGGACAATCAGTCTTCTCCAGGAAAAAGCCATTTAATAGGTTATCAATACTGAATGGTCATCCCTAACCATATGTATATATAAGCAAAAATAAATTGAATCAGCAGATTATATATATATATACATACATATATGTGTGTATGTGTATATATTCATAAATATGTGCCTATGCATATAAATATCTGCATATGTGTTTATATATAACTAATAATTATAAAGAAGAGGTCATGAATTTGAGAGGAGCACATAAGGAGAGAAAAAGAAAGATGAAAATTGCTTTACATAGTACACACATAAAAAATTCTCAAAAAATTAAAGTTTAAATTAAAAACAAAAATCATGAGCAGCTACATGAGATTACTGTTTGGAAGAAATATCCTCACTGTTGCTAGTGGAGCAGTATGTTGGAGAAAAATATCTGTAACTGAACCAAACTTACTATTGGTGGCTCATGTATTCCAAAGAGAACAGAACTGAAGCAGAATGTGATGGAGGCAGTGCTCAATGACCAAAAATCCTGGGGCCATCAACTAGAAACAAGAAGCAGGAAAACTAGGTCATCTCAGAGTTTGACTAATAATGATGCAAGCTGGACTGTGGAAGTAGATCAGTTCTATCTCTTTAAGGTTCCAGTGGTGAGGCCCAAAATACAGTTAAAGGACTCTCTTTGACTTCTGGTGACATTTTCTAAAGAATACAGGTATGAATTGTGTGCAGTGGTGGCACACATCTTTCTTTCTAACACTCAGAAGGCACAGGCAGACGAATCTCTGCATTCAAGGCCAGCTTGTTCTACATAGTGAGTTCTAAGACATCCAGAGCCACACAGAGAAATCCTGTCTCAACAACCTTCCCCTCCATAAAAAAAACAAAACAAAACAAAAAACACAGGTATGTTATTCTTGGGAATAAGTAGGGAGGGTAGTCACGATCCCACTAGATAGTATCCGAAAGTTCAGAGGAGCTCTCACTTTAACCTGTCAGTGAAGAGAAAGTTGACATTGTTCATTGAAATTTTATTTCTCCATCTCATTAATGTTTTTTGTTTTGTTTGTTTTGTTTTGTTTTTAATTAAGAACTCATGTTGGTTGCAATTTTCTTTGCAGGATTTTAAAAAAATATTTATTTATTTATTTATTATGTATATAATATTCTGTCTGTGTGTATGCCTGAAGGCCAGAAGAGGGCACCAGACCTCATTACAGATGGTTGTGAGCCACCATGTGGTTGCTGGGAATTGAACTCAGGACCTTTGGAAGAGCAAGCAATGCTCTTAACCACTGAGCCATCTCTCCAGCCCCTGAAGGATTTTTTTTTTAGATTTTATTTAAAATATATTCTTCTGAAGAGAAACTTCTTGTACATCTACTGATTATTTGATTGCAGAAGCAAGCCAGAAGTAGTAAGTAGGATATGGTTATTAATCCTGCTAGAAACCTCCACAGGAGCAAATGTGTCCCCAGTTTTTCTGCTCTTTTTTTCAAGGCTAAAAGTAGTGATTCTCAGATAAGAAGATCTCTCTAGTTGTGCTCTACATTGAATTTTGGAGAAATTTTCATAGTTGTCTGTGATGAACACTGCACTGTCACCATGCTCAGGTATTAGGGCCTGTGTCCTACCTCCCGTTAGTGGTTTCTTAAATATAGAACTTGGGTTAGCTAAGGGATCAAACAGCGAATCCACTACTCAATGCTTGAGATGGGGATTTTGCTTTTATTCCATTCCTGACCTCCAATGAAATGACCTCCATGCCAGCTCAGCTGTTCATTTAATTTTCAAAATCCTCTTTCATTTTTCTAGTAATTTTATGATGTTGCACCTGAAGGTATCATTAGTCTAAAATTTTAATTTGGCATATTTCCAGAAATACAAATCCCATTTGTGTTGTACAATATCCTTCAGCCAATAAAACATAGTATAATCTAACAATGAAATTCATGGACATCCCACAAGAGCTTAGTTAAGAACATATTGAAAATATAAATGATATTTGTATCATCTTTTCAAATTCATTCACAGAGATAATTGCTATTTTGAATATATTTTGTAGTTTCCATGTGTTTTCCAACATTTGCACTATGTAAGGATATCTTTTCACAATATATTAGCATAACAAATGTGTTTAAAATTTATATGAAAATTATAGGTATGCCATAAATATGTACTTTCTACAACTCAGTGTTCTGTTTTCATGCAATCCTTTAATTCCTCATACAGATGAGTATTCCCTTAAGAGTTCTATTTCACAGCTTATTCATTTTCTCATAGAGGACAGTTATGTCTCTAAACTTTTGCTATTATGAACAATACTGCAATAGAATTTTATGGATGTCTGAAAGCTTGTTGATATTTTTCTAGTACATAGCTAAAATGGGAATTTTATATGCACTCATGGTTTTACTAGAATAATCCAAGTTTCTTTCTAAGTTGATCCAACTTGTATTCTCAGCACTTTCTTGGAAGTCTGCTTGAAATTCAGGTTTGTCTGCCTGTGAAGTATTGTTTCAAAACTATTTTAAATATTCCTATTATATTTAAATTTATATTTCATATTTTAATATACCTTATCTGACCTTTTTGATATATAGTTCACATTTTTATTATATGAGTTGTGGAGTTGTCTTCTGATATGAATAGGAGCAATTGATATTGTTTCCTAGTCAACTTTTTAGCTCATTGGTAAATGGCAATTGGTCATGATTGTGCTATGTTCACACTTTCATTGTTACACAGAGTTGTAAGTTTATGTCTGTGTTTATGTGGAACACTTCTTGACATATAATGAGAGCCAATCATCTGAACAAAAGTACTCAAAAAATGTAGACCAAGTTATACAAAAAGGCAACTTGTACTATAAAATTAGTTGGAAATAAAAATTATCTAGATACAAACATGAAAAATGAGATATCTTTGAATTTCCATTTGATTTTAACACATTAATTTTGGACAAACTGCCAAACTTGTTTTGTTTGGAATCTATAGGCTAAATAGAAAAAGTACAGACAGATAGATAGTAAAAAAAAAAAAATACCTACCTAACCATATCATCACTAATGGATTTTCAACTGAAATATACTTAGCCTGGTGAATCAGTATTATCAATATTTCAAGGAGATTTTCATCAAGGATGGAACTCAAGATTTTCTTTATGACAGATAACAATTACAAATATCAACCTGAGGTTAAATAAATATATTATGAGTGAAAACAATCTTTCCATAACACTCTACAATCTTTGGTTCATTTCTGATAATTTTGCTTCTAAACTTTTAAACTTCTAAACACATATTTGTAATTTTACACAAAGGGGTTTTTGTGGCTTAGTTAGTAAAAGGATTTATTTGCAGATGTGAGCTGGAAGTGAAAACTACTCACTGTCATTATTGATTCTTGCAGTTTTGCAGCCCCAAGTAATTAGCCCTTGCATAGTGCTGAAATCCCCTTTGATTTAAATATCAAATTAAAAAGGGGACAAATGTGTTGCTATATACAGCTATGCCATAGTCAGTGTTGTGTGATGTATTTCACTATCACTGATCAGAGATTTAAGCTCATTTCTAGAGGTTAATTATAAATTTTACACCTATAGTTAAAGTGTCAAAATCTGCCTTTTTCAGTCTTGAAGAAAATGAGTCTTTTTCCCAAGGGTACATTGGTCAGCTTGTCACTACAAAGAATGCTTTTCTTTCTACACCCTATAAAAGTGGAAGGAAAAATGAAAAACAATGACAAATGAAATTTTAGGTATATGTTCTCCATGACTCTTATCACCATATTAATTTTCCCTCATGATAACTCAAATAAAACTATAGAGGAATATGTTGGTTAAGATAGGAAGTATTTAAGAAACTATAATCAATGAACCCATCTCTTGTTTCCAATTTATACAATTCTCCCTATTCATGGTAAGGTATGAAAAATAATACACATATGTGATTTCTCTGTTCATATAAAAGTTATATAGAGAAATAATGTATAAAGCAACAGAAGAATTGATTTAATAAGAGTCTAAAATGTAATATCATGAATGTCAGAATTAGACAGTATTATATAATCTAACTTTCAGCCAGAATTTATATTAATCAAACTCATAGAAGAAATAGGTTGATATATGTGTATTGGTGATTTAAAGAGGTTGGGAACTTTGGCCAGGTATGTGAAATTTGAATTAGGGAATAGAAAAAAACTTAAGAGAACCAGGCAAAACATTATACCTATAGGCAGTGCCAATGTATTGTGTATCTTGAAATCACTAGAAGATTAAATTTAAAAGTTTCTACTAAACACAAAATTAATAAGTGGTTGATATAATGCATGTTAGTAGGTTTGTTTTTATACATTCCTAAGTTTTTACATGCAATTTTAAAAATACTGTGTTGCTCACATAAACACAGTTTTCACTTCTCAATTTGGTAGTAACATGAATTCAATACCCTATCCAAGCCTGAATAGAACATTTTTTAGTGCCAATAGACAAATCTAACTAGGTAATGATTTATTATTGTGGGAGACATTAATTGTATCATAATTATATCATTTTATGCATTTCTAGAGGTCCCCTGTTGGGGAACATATCTTTAAAATCAAGCAGAAAGTTTTAAACTAACACATCTCGACATTTTTGCTTAATACTTAGTAATAGTTTTCCTGAATATGGATGTTTGTTTCCGTTTGAATATCAAATCCCAGAATACCATATTTACATATGTTGCTTGTGACTTATTATGTAAATTTTCCAAGAAAAAAGTATATGTACTAATAAGATATACAAACTAATGTTTTGCTAAGATAAGAAACTGCATTGTTATATAGTTTCCATTAAAATGGGACAATATTTGCTTTTATACTCTAAAAATAATTATTAACTATATTTTATAAGAATCACTGCTATAGGTTATATTCTGATAAGAATTATTTATTTTCAAATTAATCTTAAAAATTTAATATAGACATTTAACATTATTAAAACAAATGATATATATTTACTAAAATTTTATTTTTTATTTAATAATGAAAATAAATAAATTATTTATTAAAATACAAAAAATAATATTTCCATATTTTTTAAATGCTGGAATGTCATTTTAGTCTTTAAAATTTTCCAACTTTCCAATTTTCCTTAAAAAGTAAAGCAATTTGCCAGCTATAATTACATTATTTTATTAGCTTAAAAATTTAAAGCTGACTCTCATGCTATTCAGAGATACCATGAAATCTTCCAACAGAGAAAATCAATCAGTCATCCTATGCAGTTCTAATACCTAAGAATCTACTTAACTACCCATGGGTAGTGAGGCCATGGACCGTAAAAGAGAACCTACTACTTTCACTATCTTAGACTACTATACTTTTAAACTACATTCTAGTTACTTATCTTTATACATACAGATTTCTCTCTTCCCTCATCAACAACACAGATGATTCTAGAAATTCACAACTTGTCAACATGTAGAAAACACATGTGTATAAGAGCCTAACCTCTGGTCATTGTCTATCACACAACCCCTATCCCTAAGGCTCAGAGAACAACATGGGAGAGGTTTCAGAAAGAATCAGAAGACCAGGGCATCAGCTATGTTATAAGGACTTATATATGATAGGGAAATAGAACCTAAGTTAGACACCTAAAGAAGACCTTCACAAAGACAATACCAGTTAACACGCTAATGTGGATTGGGGAAATCTCATGTCTTCCCCTAGAGGAAGAACTATAGACAAAAAGGATTTCCAAGACAAAACCGTTCCTTTCCTGCACCAAGCTACCGGAAAGGCTGTCAGTCCCAAATGGTAAGCCCTACACATCTACACATACATATGAACAATACTAAACTCGTGTGTGTGTGTGTGTGTGTGTGTGTGTGTGTGTGTTTAGTCATAATTAAACAGGAAGACATCATGAGTTAGAAAGGGAGCAGGAGTTTGAGGAGATGTGGAAATAGTTGGAGGAGAATGAAGGAGGGATAAGTATGGAATGTATTCATGAGAAATTCTCAAAAAAATTTAAATTAAAATAAGTTCCTACCGTATTCCTGCTACCCAGAATATTTCACTATTATATTATATATATGATAAATATTCAATATATGGTATGTATGAAAATTAAAATTTATGCACAAATAAGCAAATGATAATTATAAACTGAAGGCACATTTACATTAGATGAATCCAGTGTTTGGAAAGCTCACTGTGAGTCCATATTTTGGCTAGCATGTGGAATTTCTTACTTCTTCAACCAGCTCTTCACAAGTCCAAGGGAAACAAATATCCTAGAGAATATCAGGAAAATTAGACAATTCTTCTACTGTCAAATTCCAGATGAATCATTTCCCATAGCTGGGACACCCTGGGAGAGCAATAAAGGTTGAAAGCTCCTGTGCTTCTTCAATGCGCCCAGAGAGCATGGTGCCCCAGCCCACAGCCCCTGCAGTGGCCACTGTGCCCCTGATATATAACACTCTAGGGTACTTCATGCTCACTAAGTCCTTTCAGAGAAAGAGAGAGCCCATTTCCTAGCCTGTGCTATGCCATAGAACATAGGTTGCAAGAAATTTTACGAATACAACTATGGAGAGTTTTTCAATAATTTCAGTTAAAGAAGGAATATGTTTTACTAAAAATTTGGAATACATCTTACACTATAATTTGAAGATAATTCAGAGTAACAAAGAGAAGGTTCACTCTGACAAAGAGGACATTTCTACCTTTTTTAAAGTAATAAATATATGATTTCCATAATGTGTAATTATGGCCATTTCTTTTCCATGATCCTTCTCTATTAGTCCCTTGGCATGATCATCTAATCATTTCTCCAGACACTGATATGTGTATTTAAGAACATATATCACGATTCATGATGTTATTAAATTGTTTTATTTATTTCTCTGTGTTGTCCCTTACTACAGATGACCTTCAGAAGAACTTTTTACCTATTGCATCCTTGATTTTGCAACAGCCTTTTGTTTTTCAAAATCAGGAGGAAGACTTTTGTTAGAAACAGCAGAGGGATTAATGAGAATTTACTAGTAATATTTGTTGAAGCTAAAGATAAAAGACCTAGCGTAGGGCAAGCAATTATCTTTCTGAAAACCAAACCCCTATCTTACGATGTCTCTGAAAAAGTCAGTGATTCTGATCAATCTAACCTTAATGGACCAGTAAGGATGAAGGGCATTTGGTTTAATTCCTTGATGGTAAAGAAATAAATGAGAAACTTATTTTTTATGTGTATGGCCATTTATCTCAGTATAAATTAAATAGATACCACTGGGAGGAAGAAAAGAGTAAGATTTCCATCTCATCTATTTTAAAACGGGATAATATTTTTGACAGGAAAAGTACCGAAGCAGTATTCAACTCCTTGCCATCCATGAGAAAACATGAGGTTGCGTTAATTTCCTTTGGCATTTGAATGAGTAGGCACTTTCCCTCTAAACTGAGGGTCACAATTGGTTTTTGAATTTCAGCTGGAAATGAGGTATCAAATGTTGCCTAAGGCTTTCAGGGATGCCTCTATAGACGCATTAGATGATACGGTCAGAAACTATAGGAAATCTTTTTTAATTTTGTTTTGTAAGCTCTAAAAATCAAAAGCAACACACACAGACATATTGCATTTAAAAAGTTAACATTTTCCATATGGGATCTAATGTTATTCAGTTTATTTAGGTAATGAATAGAAATTCCCATTGCTTATTAGGCATTTCTTTTTTTTAAAAAAAATGTAGGTTTGGATACCTATACCTTGTTTAGTACAAGATTAGTTAACGTTGTAAACTTCAATGTTATTAGAAAAGGAAAAAGTAGTATTTTTCCTTTTCATTGGAAAAATTCATGTTAATTATTCCTCTGCACCTGCCTAATGGGGCTGAAGTAATTCGATTGTCATATTGTTGTAGAGTGTTGCTTTGTGTAATGTATCACCCCTGCTGTTCCATTAAAAAAAATTCTATACTCTTCCATTATTCAGCAAGGCCTAATGATTATTCCAGCATTTGTACATGCTGCACTGTTATTTTGATTTTAATTGACTTCACATTTTTAATTAAGCACATTGGTTTTAAGACTATTATTGACAAGCATGGTCCTGTCATTTTCAGGACCACATTGCTTCTATGTGCCTTCCATACCTACTGATTTTTCTTTAGATTCCTTACAAATGATAAGAATATGAACACATGTCAATGGTGACCTGAATTCACATCCTATACTATTCATATATAGCAGTCTACAGAAACTTATAGGTTTACTAATTTTGTGGAAGATATCTTTTAAGCAGCTTGAATTTTAAGTATTTGGGTTGAAAATTTAAAATAGAATTGTCTGTTTTGTACATGTCTGACAATCTTCCAAGTGGAAAAGCTGTGCTTTACTTCATCAAATATAGTCAGCTGTAATAAACACATACAATGGCATAATACTGTCTGTGCTTAGTGGGACATAAAATTACGGTTTCTATATCTTTGAAATATTAGTCAATCATGATACTCCTCTATTTTGAAGGATAATTGCTTCATTCTGTAAATTATTTAATGATTTGCACACAATTCATTAAAAATAAATATTTTTAAATTATTTATTTATCATAGACATCATGTTTCTTCAAGTATAGTGTAGTACTCTAAAAGAAAACAACAATATTCTTATGAAATACATTGAAGTATCTCATTTTGAATATCTTACCTAATAATATGGTAAAGAAAGGACCAGAGACAGAATAATTCAAACTTTATTCAACTGAGAAGGTAGCAATTGCTAAATTGCTGAAGTGAGACAAAATAATGTTAATTTTTATGATGATCCAATGTTTAAATGTTCTAAAAGAAAACTATATAAAATGCTTCATATTTTTCACATTTCTCTGAAAACGAATATGCCAAAAATATGATTTGTAAAATTCTGAAATGTTGTAAATGTCTTAGGATGAAAGAGGTTGATATGAGAACTCCCTTTTAACATTTGTGTTTTGTTAATGGACATGAATGACTGAGTGAATGAATGAATGGGAAGGTGAATGAATAGGTCCTTTGAGATTTGACTGCCATTTGGCCATCTGAGGGACAGAGGACAAGGCTTTAGAAGTGGCTGTCTCCCCTTGTTTGGTGCTGCTTCATCTTGCCGGTTGGGATAGTAGATGGGCTTGTGGTCTGGGATTTATGTCCCATCTCTCCTTCTGTCTTGGTGTGCCTGACACAGATCTATTAGCATAACTTCCATTGCCAGTGACAACATGAATAAAAGATGACTGGTGTGACCTCTGAAGGTACCAAGATAGTCCTGATGCAATGAGCCCAACAGCCACTCTTTTATGTGTGACCATACAATAGCAATCTCAATAAAAGGTTAAAGGGAATTAGAACATTAGTTTTCTTGATTTCTCTCTGACTCACTGATTCAATATTTTTTCATTGTTGTTCATTTGAGGTTCCCCAGCGACCAATGTTTTGTTGTTGCTGTTTTTGTCACATTGTCAGCCCTTCATTTGGGTGGACATAAAGCTATACAAGACAAACAAACAAAAAGAAGTTGTGCTTTCAGCATTGTTCATCTGAGAAAACTATTTTTCTTACACTTCATTGTTCATAAATTAGATACTGCTGCAACAGTATCTAACCCAAACATTCATTTTCAATTCAAATTGTTCTATGATCAGTTTATTTTTTTTTTTTTTGGTTTTCTCACACTGCTCCCTGTATTGAAAATAGAATAAACAATGTTATTACTGAGAATCTCTCAGCACCAGCACTACAGTGTATTTTCTCTTTTTTTACATCAGCAATATCAGGACCTGATAAGTATGGGACTGTTAAATGTAGATATTCTGATTTTTTTTTCTTAAAAAGTTCAGTGAAAGGAGCCGCAAATACATCTAGAAAACAATCAAGGAAACTTCTCTTTCTGACCAAAGCAATACCAGTCATTTTAAGTGTTCATCATTCATCTGTGTAAATAGGTTCTGTAGTAGGCGGGATGGAAAGAGAAGATGGGAACATAGGGACACACAGAAAGTAATATCACGCCTTGCCAACAGCATCCTTTAACATATTTTTTTCTTTAAAAGCAGAAGTACAACTGGGCTGATATTCACCCCTTTAATACAAAGGAAAATTTGTGTGCTTTTCATGATCCTTTTAGGTAGCAAATCACACTGCTTTTGTAGTACTATTCTTTCCTTCCTTGCAAGGTCTCTTAGCTGGATGATCTAGAGATCTGACAATATGTTAACAACCATCACTGCAGCTTTGGATATAATATAAAAATCATTTAAAAGTGATCAGTAGCTGAAATTTACAACCACCTCAGATCTGAACTATACCTGTTGGAATGGTGGTTGTGTGAATCTGCATAGTGAAAGTCAGTGGAGAAGGGACAAACAAGTTGACCCATTTTCAAATATCTTCCAGGGAATCTTGTTCAGGTGTAATGGGGATATTTCATATATGTTTTTGATATAAGAGAAGGTGGTGTGGTGAGACTCAATAAACAGCTCTGTTCTGTGGTCAAGGATAAGAAAGGGAAGTTTGAATAACAATATTGAGAGCTACTGAGACTATATGCATTATGTCATTGCTATAGACAAGCAGGCTTTTTATCAGATCATTGAGTCATAAGACAATCATATGGTATTCCTCTATCTACTGAAGACCTCTGAGTGAATTGGGGTTATTTAAGGAAAATTTTCATTCAATCTCATGGAGATACCCACTAATGATAATGAAATTTCTTGTATAAGGAAATGTAGTAAGGAAAATGAGGCTATTCCCATTGTAATTAAGAGATATTTGATGTTTTAAAAGCAAATAGAGTGTAGGCAGGCTTCAACTATGAATATTCTGATGTGGATTATTGCACTATCTAGATAGAGAGAAATAATTTAGAGGATTCAGTCAGTAGTAATGAGCAAAGCCATACAAAACTCAACCTTGACATTACCAGGGGAAAATAAAGTCACTGGCTGCTCCACAAAGCTGAAGCAGATGTCAGATGCAAGCAGCTGTGGCCAGGGAAATTCAACAAAATTCCAATATTCAAATTGCTTCTCTGAATATTAACTGCTTGGTAACAGTTTCAGAATTTATCTGGGGCTGCCAGTAAGCCATCTGCACAAAAGGAGAGCAGTCTGCTGAAGCTGTCCGTGCAGGTAGGCACCAGTGTTTGACTAGAGAAAGAACAGTGTGGAGGAAATTGGAGCCAATGTTTCAGAAAGTATTATAGTAATTAACCGTAGGTGACGGAGCACTGAACGTCAGAATGAGGAAAGGTTAAAGGCTGTCTGTCTTGTTTAATGGCAATGTGAAGAAAGGAAGATCTTGAATCCTCATTTTAGGTTCATAGTTCAGAGCATGAGATGCTAGGTAGAAATGGAGACTAGACGATAATGTTAGGGAAATTTCAATTCCAACACCAGGTACAAGAGGATGGTTATTCTGTGAAATCTGGCTCTCAGACAATAATATAAATATGCAATAGGCTAACAAAAATTGGAAAGTGAATTTTGAGGTATAAAACCTTAGCATCACAGAAACAAGAATAACTTCAAAGGGGGTAGGAAAAAACACTTCCCAATTTTTATTTAGCTGTGTGTTGGATGAAATAAACACACGTGATGTGACATTGTTGCTCACAAATAAGTCAGCTTATGGAGGAAGTATTTCATGATTCAAGATACAACAGCCTTAGCAGTAGCTGAGAATAAGAGCATGTGATCGAAAGTGACCCAAATCATGACACCAGAGTTTCCAGATGGTATAGGAAAAAGTCTATAATTTATGACCACCGGTGCAGTAAATAAGTCTACAACAATAGTCGTGGATGGGGAAGCAATCACAGCTGACCAAAAGAGCAGTTGTAATGCAACCCACAGAAAGCTTGGTGCCAGAAGTAATTGACATAGTCGTCAAATCAATTTCCTGGGGTGCAGACACTCAAGCACTCAATCTGATTCTGTATGCTGCACAATGTTTGGATTGTACAGCTGTCTCTAATTCAGATAGCTTTAGCGAGATGTGAGTCCAATTCAAGGAGCTGTCTGGAAGTGAACACTAATTATTTGGGTTTTCTTTATGTAGGTTTATTGTTTTCTGATCAAATTACTCTTTTTGAAATTGAATACATCTAATATTAATTTTTAAATCTTTAGCTAGTTCTTCTTTTCTTGTGTTACCTAACCATAAAGCCCATAATCTTTTCTTCTCAGGTGGCAAAGGGATGCCATTTCAAAATAAAATGGGACGTGCACAGTATGGTAGACTTTACACTGATTGTGGGATCAGCCTGAATGTAAATGTGTCATACTCATACAAGAAGGACTTAATTAATCTTTACTTATATTTCATTGCAATGTATTTATTTTAAACTAATATTGCATTTCCATTTTCTGCAAAACTTCATTTGTTTTTTTTTTCATTCATTGATTCAGTTGTAAGCAGATTGTCTACAGCTTCCCGGATACTTGATAAGACCCTGGGATATGAGTATGTCAACAAAATGGCACTAAAAGCCTGGACTAGAGAGAAATGTAAGGAATTAAGTAGAGACAATATACAGATTGTGATCAAGGACAGAAGAAAAAAAACCGTTAAGAGCTGTCAGTGGAATACAGTTAGAAGAACTGTTGGGAGAGCATGTTGAAGATGCTGATATTGCCGTTAAGATTTTGAGGATAAAGAAAACTGTGGTGGGTTTAGAGAGGATTGATAATATTCCAGGAGCTCTGAGTGTCAGGACTGTAGCATTTTCAGGCTATAACACACTCTTTACTGCATCTGTAACATAGGAGTTGACCATCATAAGAACAGAAGTATTGAGAGATGACGGCCTAGGGATGGATCAGATGCCAAAGATGTAGGAGTTGGAAGAACTATTAAACTTGAATACGTGTATGTCAACATGACATTCACATCATCTGTAGCAACAGGCTGCTCTATTTGAAAATAAGCAAGGATTAAGTCTGAGAAGCTTAGCCATTTATTCAAAGTCGTGTGGCTGGAAACCAGAAATGTACTTTCCCATGCTCAGCTATTTGGGAGGACTTTTAAAGTATTGTAAAACAGAAAGATAGCACAGTAAGCCTAACGGCAATGTGCAAGAAAACAAAGATGCAGGTGAAGGAGAAAGACCGAGTAAAATAGAAAGTAGAGAAAAGGAGGAGAATAACATACTAGATTTTCAAACACAGTACAAGTGAAAAAACACTGTGTGTGCCCTATGCAAATATAGGAATATAAGAGTTCAATAGGGACTGGTGATGCAATACAAATTGCTATTGTTGCAAAATATCTTTGTGAAAGCAAGTTTGAGAAGCTAAAGAAAAATCCCTAATCTCTTTGCTTGATACTAATCTAACTCACCAACTTCAGTAATAGAGAAGGCTGAAGACCAGGAGACAGTGAGTATTATGAGTACAACTGGTAGAACTATCATTAAATACAGAGGAGAAGAGCCAACACTGATATACCAAGGCAGCAAGAAAGTCCAAAGTCTAATGACAGGAGTTCAGATTCATAAAGAAGTCTGAGATGCAACTGTAAAAGAATAAGACAAGAAAGGGAATAGCTCACAAAAGCAAAAGCAGAAAAGTGTTTTTAAGATTTAATTGAAAGTATATTCATAGTGGTTAACTCTGAACACATACATCTATAAATATAGCTAAAGCACTAAGTAGATGTAACAATAATAATTACGGAAGAGATCATGAACTTGGGTAGGGGTAGTTGGGGAGGAGAGGGAAGCAGAGTGAGGTAGACACCATGCTCATGTATGAAACTCTAAAAAATGATAAAACTATTAATAAAAGTAAATCTAGAGAGTGTTTGTGCATAAAATTAATACTGTGTTTTTAAAAATTAATACTTCCTATTGTACAAAATTTTTGAGAAAAAAATGTAGAGAAGAACAAAGAGAAAATGCTTCTACCTCACTAAATAACCAAAGCTCATATTTTATGTACTTTTTATGGTCATTTTTCTCCAGACAGTTTTACTTAACTGTGATCATAAAACAAACCTATTTTTACTCTTGTATTTTGCAATACATGACTCTAATGCTGTAGTATCATTATTTGTAAATATTTTCTTATAACCATAATTTGATGTCATTTTGAAGTAGTTTATTTTTACTTTTCTTTGAAAATAAATATTTTGTTTCAAGTAGTTTCCATCTTCAAGATTACTGGGTATGTTGAATTTTAAGATTTTTATGACCTGAGAAAAACAGCTTCCTTCTCAAAGCTAAGAAATATTTAAATGAAAAGACTATTGTGAAGATTAATGAGTTGATGACTAAGGCATGAACTTTGAGCATAAATATGTTCTGATTTGTTCAGTAATTCAAAAATAAAGGAAATGTGCTTCTATACTCACCTTGAATTTGGAAGGAAAGCACAGAAGCAAGTTATAAATCTTTGTTTAATATCATTCACATAAGAGTTTTATGTTTAGATTCAAGCCATGTCTAATAGAAAATGTCATGCTGGTGTAGAATGTGTGGCTGTAACTTCTTTGATAGAGAGATATAAGAGCAAACATAGCTGACAAGAGTTGAAAACTTTAATCCATTATGCTTCTTAACACAGCAGATCATACTCACCATATGGCATATCTCAGAAACTGTAAGATTCAAACTTGCTCACTCAGATGACCAGGATTTTATAACTGTATTGTATCATCACTTTTCAGGCTAAGATTATCTGGTTTTCAAACAAGTTTTATTTGGTTACAACAAAATATTGGCAAAATTTCTTGAAAATTACCTTTTGGAGAGGTTATGGGGTAAAGGGAACATTCCTGTATTGCTGGTAGGAATGCAAGGTGGTACAGCCCCTTTGGATGTCAGTGTGGTGATTTCTCAGAAAATTAGGAAACAACCTTCCTCAAGACCCTGTAATACCAATTTTGGGTATATATCCAAAGGATTTTCAACCTTGCCACAGAGACATGTGCTCAACTATGTTCATAGAAGCATTGTTTGTCATAGCCAGAACCTGGAAACAACCTAAATGTCCCTTGACCGAAGAATGGATAAGGAAAAAGTGGTACATTTACACAATGGAGTACCACACAACAGAAAATAATAACGACATCTTGAATTTTGCAGGAAAATGGATGGAGCTAGAAAACATTATTTTGAGAGAGGTAACCCAGACACAGAAAGACAATTTTCACATGAACTCATTCATAAGTGGTTTTTAAACATAAAGCTAAGGAAACCAGCCTACAAATCACAATCCCAGAGAACCTAGACAACAATGCGGACACTAAGAGAAACTTACATAGATATAATCTACATGGGTAGTAGAAAAAGACAAGAAATCTGAAGTAAATTGGGAGCATGGGGACCTAGGGAGAGTGTTGAAGGTGAGGGGAGAGGCAGGGAAGGGAGCAGAGAAAAATATAGAACTCAATGAAAATCAATAAAATAAAGAAAGTTAACTTTTGTTATCTGTATCTGTTAAATTATTGTTTCAAATTAAATTTAATATATTATGTTATACCCCTCTTCATTTAACATAAGGTTATTAATCGGAGGAGAGACTGGAAATAGTTGCAATTTTTAAAAAATAAGCAAGGCTGAAATGATCTCCTGAAGTTACCAGAAATAACAAGGGTGTGAAATAATCCATGTACCATGATTTTCTTCCATGATAAAGAAAGAGGTTATTCAAATTATGTTGGCATATACCTGGGACTACAGTTAGTAGGCAAAAACAGAATAATTTCAACTAGCTTGAGAAAATCCAAAGTTTCAGATGAAGAAATTACTTAGTTTTAAAAGATACTTTTAAAATATACAGGGTTCTCAGAATTCACTCAACATAAGACAATCCCTACATAAGCTCATATAATAGAAAAGGGTTCTTTTACATGCCAACCACTGTGTAAACAGAGGTGAACAAAATATACTTAGTTTCTGTCCATTGGGATTTCTGAAATAAAATGCTTTAAAAATAAAAATTGTAAAAACTGTCAAATATATTGTATGACACATTAAGGAAGTATCTGAAGTGCCCCTTTTTGACCAATGAATACAAGCAAGAGCTTGGGAGATTGATTAAAGTGGGAAACTACTGTAATGTAGAAGCCTCTATGAGCCTAAGTGAGCAGTGTTAAGAAGCCTACACCCCAAACTACATTGTTGCCTCTGTTTGTACACTAAATTGTGTTAGCTGTATTTTTTTTATTTGAAAGCACCAGGAGATTTTTGAAGAAATTATCTGTCTTTGCCCTATAGCGTTTCCTACACTACCCAGTGGCTATGTTTTGGAGTCATCTTCTCTTTCCTAGTTTAACAGTATTGCTCAACTGAAGAAGACATTTAAAAATTAATGCATTACGTTTTGCTAATGTGAATTCATATTACCTATTACTTGCAAAGGAATATCTTAAATTCTTAAGCCCTAAGAGCAATGTAACAACTTTGATGTAAATAAGAATAATCTAATAATTAACCCTAGCATCTTTGAGCATTTGATGTGAAAACAAAATGAATTGGTGTTAATGATGAAGGAAATCTAAGACTCCAAGGCCTGGAGGCATCAAATTGTTTCATTTCCCTTTAGCTGAGAAATGTTATATATAAAAGAAAGTAAGTAGTATTTTGTGAGTAGTGATCTTGACATCACTGAAAAAAAATCCTTGTGACATGTTTTATATTCAATTTGCCTGAGTTTTTCTTCCCGTTTTCTTTTTTTCTTTCTTTCTTCCCCCTCCCTCTCCCTTTTTCCTTCTTTCTTTTATTGAGTTTAAGTTCCTACTGTGTAGTCTATTATGACCTCAAACTTGTGGAATTGCTTTTGCATCAGCACACCCATCCAAAATACTGAGATTACAGGCCTGGGCCACAATGTCCTCTAACACTCAGTGTACTTATCTGGGTCCAAGAATATTGTGCATTTTGCAACTAAGCATTCTTTCTTGTTGTTTGCTTTCCTTAATTTATTTTGTATTTGTTTTTCAAGACAGTGTCTTCTTATGTACATCAGCCTGGCCAGGAAATTGCTTACACTTCTCTCAAAGGCTGTGTCATAGGCATGTCATGCCTCACTCAGCTTAATTAAGTACTATATGTTAATGTTGATACCAAGTCTAATTGTCGAATTAGCTCATAATCCTCTTAAAATTTAATGAAATACACTACAAAGTAACATATGAGAAATTTGTCGATTCTCTACTTCATGTGCTTAGGACTGGGTTACCCCTATTCCATAACTCAATTTCATTAAAGGTAGAATTGACTTAGTTATGCTGTTTTTCAAGGGTGCAATTCAAGAGACAAAATAACATTCATTTCCCCTATTCAGCAAAAAATCAGTAAGTGGTTTAAAAGTACACATTTTCCACATGATAATGGAATACCTATATTATTCAAAAAGAAATATATTTGAGGAGTAATAGCCCAAGTGTCATATATGTAAACATACTGGTAAAATGTATGTGAGATTCAATTTTTTTGAAAGTGGAGGCCAACCATGTACATCTCCATTGTTCAAGGAAAAGAAAGTTACATGGGTCTAGAAAAACACAAGCATTTCACCAAAACATCAGCTGAAGCAGAAAGAATGAACAGTTTTCCAAGATTCATGTGTTTATCTTATAAATCTGCCCACAGGAAAGACAACTAGGAACTGCATGCTGCTTGTTAAGGTACTTGTGGAGAAAAGGGTAGTGGTATAAGTGGGAAGATATCCTTATTCTACTTTAGAGCTCTCCTTGTCTCTGTGCATCAGATTAAAGGAGTAAAAATAATAAAATGAATATTAAAAAGTAATAGAGTTAATAAATAAGCCATGTAAAGCTGGAAAATATACAGTGTCTGGATTATGTGTATTATTGTGTTTTCTTTGAATTTTTTGACTGTGAATGAGCTAAGTACAGAGAGATAGTTCATTGTACATTGTATTTGCTAAATTAAACCAACATATATATTTTAAAGGTATCTTGACTTCAAAATTTGAGTCTAAGAATTTGTTACTTTGGAAAAGAGGCTCTATTTTGTTCTGTGGATTCCTTCCAGGCTAATGTGGTTTGATGGAGCAAGACCCCCCAAAAGGTCTCTGTGAACCCTAAGAATACTTTGCCCAACAAACCGCAAGAAGTAGTTTGGAGAAAACTATACCCAAATTCCCCAAATTATTGTTTATAAATGTTTATTTTCATTTTTAAAATGTTGGGATGAATCATTAATGGTCACAGTCAATCTTCTTTTCTTTTAAAACTAAAGGAGGGATATGAAATAGAAATGAATACTTTGCTTTGGTACAAATCTTAGTCTATTGGTACATATTTAAGGTTGATCTTGTTATATTGCATATATGTTTTTCTGCTCTTGTTTAAGGTATTGTGTTTGTACAGCTCATTTAAAATATAATAAAAGAAATACAGATTATAGATAGTTATCTATAATGTTAGTTAGGTTTTATAGATGTACAGAGATATATTTCAAATACATGAGTATTCTTCAAATCTTTCAAAGGCCTTCAGCATGTGCCATTTAAAATGTTTTAAGAACTTAGACTTTTTCGACAATAAGACATGTCTGCCTCTGGCAGCACCAGTTACTTCAGAGAGACTAACAAACACTGAAGAAACTTGTTCTAGCCATTGGACAAGAAATTGCTCTTGCCTGTATTCCTTGATGATATTCGGCATAAACTGGATATGCAAGACCCACAGAAACGTGACTGTTGAACTTTCCAAAAGATGGGATGTTCCTTTAGGGTTCCTGCTTCATGAAAGAGTCTGCTAGACATTCAGCAGGAGACAGAAAAGAGTGACTGAAAACTGCCAATATAGGCAAAACAGCCTTTCAAATTTCCTACTTCATGAAAAATTCTGACAGATACCATGGGTGTATGGGCTGAAGATAGATGTCCCAATGTTATAGAAGAATTTTGGGTGACTGTCCAGGCAGCAAGATGTCTCTGCCAGTTCTAGAACTTTGGAAGTTCCTGTTTACTTAGGTAATGTTATATCTTTCTGGGGTCTTTGAAGAGTTGAAGATAGTTATAGTTTTCCTTAGTTATGATAAAGAATAAATTATATATAAAACTTTAGACTCAAAAAGATAGGATAGATGATAGAGCATTTTCCTTAATTTGCCAAATGTGAATGGATTAAATATTTTTAACTATAATTCTTGCTTGATAATTAGTTTATATATGTAATTTTACTATGTTAAAAGTTAAGAACCTTCCTTTTATTTATACAGAAAAGGGGAAATGATGTGGGATTCCCCTCTGTATGCTGTGAGTATGTTTTATTAACTTTGGTTAATAAAGAAGCTGCTTCAGCCTATGGAAAGGCAGAATAGACCTACAGAGGAAAACCAAGCAAAGATATATAGAGAGAGTAGGCAGAGTTAAGAAGATGCCATGTAGCTGCCGAAGGAGAAAGAAGCTGCTGGAACCTTACCAGCAGGCCAAATGATGTTATAATTAATATAGTTTCTATGTGATTTGGGGGGGTAGGAACAGCTGGTATATGAATGTGCAACCTTCATGTATAGCCGTATATCCCCAGGAGGACAGAGCAGGCTGATTTAATGCCCAGTATAGCAATAAAAATGTATCCCTCAGCAAAGTTGGAAATGTCCAGTTAGTGAGAGTTTTGGGATTGCTAAGAAGTCCAAATTAGGGTGTCTCCAAGAAATGTAGGCCAACTGCATTTACACCATTTGACAAATTCCTAGAGATTCCTGGAGAGGCCATAGGGGCAGCAGTACCCAGCAAAAGTTCATGCTGGTGCTGTTTCAGAAATAGGCCAGCTCAGGTACATAAAGTGGAAGGTTATCTTGTTTATACATAGAAGGAAAAATCTTAGAGCCTTCACATCACTATCTTTTGGAATATGGGGCAGAGGTAAGGGTGGTGTGACCATAGTTATGTAAGTGAATTTTATTTTCATTTTCCAACTCTAGTTTATTCATTTTTTTCTTGATACTTTTGAGTTGTCCTTTTTCTCTTTCACCATTACACACTGATTCTCTTTTTATATTTTATTATGTTCACTAAAGTATTAAGAGCATTTGTACCAGCATCCATTCCGCTATATCAGTTCATCAGGAACGTTGCTGACAGCTCTTACAAAGCTGACACCAGCTTTTGCAATGTGTATTCTATTTTTGCCTCCATGACACCTACTATAAAGATTTCAGCTAGGTTGGAGCTGTTTCACCCCTTGAGGAATAAAATGGGAGGGTACCTTGCACTCTGAATAGTCTCCACAGGGTATCCACCAGGGATCATAAAGTAAAGACATAAAGAAAACTTGTGGGCAGGATTTCCTCTGTTCAAACAGGTCTTACATTCCAGGAAATTGGGCCAAATGCCCTTCAGTTTCTTGGAGACAGTTGTGTTTTGTTGCTGTTTTGTTTTCTTCATTTGGTCTTCTTTCTTGTTCTGATGTTCAAGAAGAACAAAATGTGTAGATTAGATACACTCATGTGAGACTAGGAACAATACCTTTGCTGGAAAATAACTACACAGTTGACGTCTGACTTGGGAAGTTGTGTATTGAATCACACTTGAGGAATTATTTGTTTGTTTGTTTTTCTAAAAGAAGATGGCATAATGTCACCTTAACCCAATTTACATTAAGAAGACTGACATAACTCTCTAAGATCTAAAGTAAAAGTATGGAAGGCACTGGCTTAGAAAAACTCTTCCCTTGGGTTTAAGACCCCTTTAGAGATATTGGAGGCAGAGTTTCAAACATGTTTTTTGGTAAGCATGATATTAAATTGAGTCAATGTGTAAAATCTATGCAGAAAATATGTGGGAAAAAAGAATATAACTTTAGAGTACCACATAGTTCCTCAGAGACACAAAAATAAACACTAGCTATGAATCTGAGTTAAGCCAAGTTGCTATTAATCAGAACATCTGTGGGATAATACTATATGCTTAGGTGACTAACTTTTGCAGGCTACCACTTTCAGTGACTTGGTTGAACTGTCTTCTGACAAATACTTGTATTCTTAGTACTCTGGAGATTAGTAATTAAGGAAGACAGAAAAGGGAAAGAAATACATTTCTTGCGTTGTTGAGAATGATGAACTACAAATATTAAGTTACCTCTTCTGGTGGCTTGGGCGTTTTCACATATGCTGCAACGTGTGGCATCATATAAGACAAAGGGATAATCAGGGATAAATCAACTTGAGATAAAATGGTAGTGATGTTTACATCCTTATTCATTAATACTTCTTTTCTTTTTCAATCAGAAAACTTCAAGCAGCAGTTTCTTTAGTAATCCTCCAGAACCGTTTCCAGATCTCTAAAATCAGCAATGTCTAGACCAAAAAAAAAAAAAAATCATGTTACTATCACCACAACAATCTCTAACATTGATCAGAAACCAAGAATCATAATTTTCTGGCTCAGAATTTACTGAACAGATAAACCAGATGAATGAGCTGAAGGCTACAGCTGACTGGTAGCTAAAATATTATTATATGCTAAGCACATATGAGTAACTCTTTTCATTCTTATGAGTGATTCGGTTTCCTTTTGGTCATAGATGCCTGTCTGGCCTCTGCATGTATTTCTCAAAGGAGATTTTTTTAAGGTAGTGTGTGACAGGCACAAGCTAGTGTAGAAATGAGACAAAAGCAAATATTTCTTTTCCTGTTTCAAAAACAGGGAGCAATAACTGTTCAGAGGTAATTAAGAGCTAGATAGAGGATAGAAAAAGAAGAGAAAGAACAGACAATGGGCTTCCTTGTTTTAAGAATGCACCAAGAATTACATGTTCTAGAATTTAGGGAAAGAGTTGAGAGCCTGTCCTTCGATGAACAGCATGGAAAATCACTAGGATAATTCTGTGGGCAGCCCAAGTCACAACTCAAAGCAAGCCCACAGGAGTTGAATTTATGCTCCACCATCTGTATTCACTTTTCGGGAACGTATGGTGAGAAGTGCTTTTGTAGAATGTCTGGCCCACAATAACTATCTAGCATCTCATGCTTGGATCTATATATGCATGAGAGATTCAGAAGGCTTTATTTTGTCTTTTAAAATTCTTGCCTAGGTATGAAAACCTGCTTCTGATGTGAATATTGTAACTATAAAAAAGAGTAGATTCCATTGGACTTAACATCAGATAAGGTCGGTGTTCTTATTTGCAGGTGTCTAGAAATGTGATAAACTCTAAATTGTAAATTTTCCAGCAAGACTTTCTATAGCTACTTACCATACAGGAAAGTATAACAAGTGACAGCAGACTTGCCTAGAGAGCTTTCTATCCTTGCTCTCATTAGGAACCACACTTTCTTTGGGGAAGGGGCACAAAAAGACTATAGCACTTTCTAATGGAAAGACACAGTTTTGGGCTTGAGAAGTCACTTCCTCCCCTATCAGTAGCTCAGTCAGAAACTGACTCAATGGATGTGATGAACTGAGTGCAATGTCCTCTGTACTTCTGAAATGTAGGTGGCTCTCTTGGAACCCTGATAATGGGACGGCTCCAACTTGGATTCTTGGATTCACTACTTTGTGACCATTAGACCAAGATCTCTCAAATGTCTATCAGCTTCTCAGTAAAATTTCCCCCCCCAGGTCCTGTAGTTCACATATATATTGTGGTGTAATGTGTGTGTGCATGTGTGTGTGAGTGTGTGGTGACCATTGAAACAGCAACTACAAACAATAAAATTTGCAACAATAAAGCTGATAATTGACTTCCTACCCTAGAAATCTAATTGCTACTGTGTTTGCTGCCTTGTTGTGATCCTCTGTAAAAATAAGTTGGGGTCTATTTTTCTGAACCTAGGACAACCGATCTATTTATTTCACTTTTCGCAAACATTTGGTGTTTGTGTGAGAGTGTGTGTTTGCTATATTTAAATGAAAATTACTAAAGTGACTTTCTATGGGAGGCATTTTCTAGTTGCCCTACAGCGCTAATTCCTTTCTCTTCATAACAGTCGTATGGAGTAGTATTAGTACTAACCTTGTGGAGCAGAATTAGTACCATTGTTAGCATGAGGCAAAGAAGTCACAGAATTCAATAGATTGTTCAAGGTATGGAAGACAGGAAGTAGCTGAGTCCTGGGCCTTTGTGCAGTGATTCTGACATCCTTCACTTTGCCATCTCTCCAAAGCTGCTGCATTACTCTGCAGCTTACCTTTTTATTTTTTTTAATGAAAGATTCTATACTATAATACTGAAAATGTACACAACTTTTGGTGAGAAGAAGGAGTTTTACTTTTGTGTTTTCTGCCTCCAGATTTCTCTCTCATCATTGCACTTGTATCATTGATAAGATTTTCAGGAATATTTCATGGGAATCGACACAGAGTGCATGGTTTTCCTCTCAGAGCACAAATTTTAGCTAACAAGTATGTTATTTACTTTCTTAGATCTTTTTTTCACTTGTATTTTTGCTCTTTTTTTATCCCCTACCAGTGAATAAAACACTGCTCTTTTTTTAAAGTAGCTAAACATTTTTCTCAGATATGAGTGTAAAGTGTTTATTTAAAAAACTCAATTAAATTATGCAGTGAAATTGTTGCAAATGATTTGTTGGACCCAGTATCTCACACGCAGGTTACACATATGTGGACATTTCAGTGAGATAAGTTTCAAGAAATAGAATAGCTCTGTTTTCAGTTTTTATGTCGAATTAATGCTTGCAGTGGGCTGTGGTATTTTATGGTAACTGGCGCCAGGAGCAAACACTTCTTCAGTACTTTGCCAGCTTAACGCATCTTTGTGCCGTGCCCCTGTGCTCTTGAACCTTTGCCAGTTCAGTTGTTGAAAACATTATTACAGTTTTAATCAATAATTTTAATTAGTTAATTTATTTTTCTTCTTTTAAATTTCCATATCTTTCTACTTTTTGCTTCATATTATACATGGTTTTGTAGAAACATTTCTATATGAAAGCACTATTCCATCAATATTACCTGAATTTGTTATTCTTTTTCATGTTGGCATTTATTGTAAGTGATGAAGGAATTATTTGGATGTATTTAGTTGAATAAATATTTTGGTTAGACAACTTCAGAGACTTAGTACAATTAGAAGTCCTAGATTTCTTAGACTCAAAAATTCTATCTCTTTCTAACAATTTCTGGGCACATTTTTATTTTTATGTTTACCTCCTTGATCCATCGAGAATTTACTTCTGAATTTAAGAGTTAATATCCAACTTTTAACAGTTGTTCTTTGTTTTCTTACACAAACAGCTGTCTGTTGCTAATCTAAAGCTTTAGAAATAATAATACTGCCCCATTTTAAAATATTAACTGCATCATATATTTAAGACAGTATTTCTACTTCTCTGAATTATCTAGCCATGTGCTATACATACGTATTTTTACTATTACCATTTCCTATCTCCTGATCAAGCCATGTCACTCCTATGTCTTTAGTTTTTTGTTTTGTTTTGTTTGAGACAGTGTCTGCCTATAATGTATTTCTGGATATATCAGAACTCCCTATTTAGACCAGGATGGTACAGAACACACAAGGATCCACCTGCCTCAAACTTCAGAGTAATGGGATTAGAGATGTATGCTACCATGTCTAGTTCTGTTTTGATTTGTTTTACTAGTTAAATTTTCTGAATGAATTAAAAATTTTTTGTTTATTTTTTGTTTTTGTTTTTCGAGACAGGGTTTCACTGTAGCTTTGGAGCCTGCCCTGGAACTAGCTCTTATAGACCAGGCTGGCCTTGAACTCGCCTGCTTCTGCCTCCCCTGTGCTGGGATTAATGTTGCATGCCACTACCGCCTTTCTTGAATTAAGAATTAATATAACAAATTTTAAAGTCAAGTCAGTAAACAAGACTAGAACAATATCAGTGGACATATGAACATGGAAGAGAGACAATTTCACAGTGTTCTAAGCCTAGATATAGAACTAAAGGCAACTAAAGAATGCTGGGAAAAGGAGAATTGGCCTCTCCCAGAGATGTACCCTCCTACTGGTTGTGCACTGTGGAATGTTCAGCTCTGAAATCACCCAGACAAGAAGAAAAACACACTTAGAAATATAAAAATAATAAAAAAGAAAGACTTGAGACTGGAGGAAGCATGGGAGGGGTTAAATGGCAGGTAGCTGGGAGAGGCTGCAGAAAGAAAAGAAAGAGGAAAGAGATGTGATTTGATTTCAATTAAATACATTTAAAAGACAAAAATATCAGGATTGTTGGTCACAGTTATTTTACGAATTAATTTTGACAGACTTTACATCTTTATTCCAACATGAACATGTTGTGTGATGGTAAATATTCCAGAGAAAGAGAGAGAGAGAATGACTTTCTACATAAGTCCTCAAGGTTCTGTAGTCACAGTTTCCAGGTAAGTCAGTCTATGTATATTATGTCATCTTTTATACATGCTGATGGCACCAACTAAGAGAATTAGACACTTTTCTTCCATTATATCTTAGGTGGACAATTTTTATACCAATTTTAATCATTTCTATAAAGTTTTTAAAAATTTCTTAGCATCTACCAATGAATAATTTACATTTTTAAATTACAGGTTTTTTTTCATGAGCTTTTATACATTTAATTTTTCCTATTATACATATTGTGGTTGTTTGAAAGAAAAATGGCTCCCAACAAGAATGGCACTATGAAGAGGTGTGGCCTTGTTGGAGTAGGTATGTTGAAGGAAGCATATCTGTGGAGTTGAGCTTTGAGGTCTCATATGTACTCAAGCCCTGCCTAATGAAACTGTCCTCTTCCTGTTGCCTGCATATCAAGATGCAGCACTCTCAGGTCCTTCTCCAGCACCATGTCCTCCTACATACTACCATGACATAGTATAATGATAACTGGCTGAACTTTTGACCTGCAAGCCACCCTAGAACAGACTTTTTCTTTGGGACCACCAACCAGTTTCCAAATCATGAGACAGAGACTTATTAGTTTTGAGTGCCCAGACTGCCTTAGGCACAAAAAACTCTGACAAGCTGTTTTTTAACTTAAATTAACCTGTTTCTCTTCATCTCCCTTTTCCCTGGGGGCTTTTTATTTTTTCTTTCCTCCTGTATATCTGATTTTCACTGCTTCTCATGTTTGTCCAGCTGGTGGCCCCAGGCATCTCACTCATTCTCTCCTTCTTCTCTCCTCCCTCTTCTGAGCCTAGATTTCTCCTCCTATTTATTCTCTACCTGGGAGCCCTACCTGTCTCTCTCCTGCCTAGCTGTTGGCTATTTGACTTTTTACTACACCAATCAGGTGCTTTAGGCAGGCAAAGTCAAACAGATACATCTTTACATAATTAAACACTTATCCTAATACCCTTAAACAAATATTGCACAAACTAATATAATACATATTTACACAGTTAAGATATTACACAGCATAAACACATGTAACACATATTTGCATAGTTAAAATAATATTCCAGAACACTACCCAATTAAATGTTTTCCTTTATAAGACTTGTCATGGTCATGGTGTCTCTTCACAGAAATTGAAACCCTGCTAAGGAGTATATGATTTGAATCTCAATTTAGCTATATCCCATACAATTTGCTGACAAGTCATGACTCAATTGACAATATGCATAAGCTTTGAGGTGATACAAGGATATCAATGCTTTGATTTAACCCCAGTCTAACATACAGAAAAATGACCTCTTTGAGGTCCCTGCCAAGCTGCTGCCATCATCTGCCTCTGATATTTGTTGATTCATTCTTATTGTGGAAGCAACAATAAATATCAACATTCCTTATAAATTTAATGTGGTTTACTTTTCACATGGGAGAATATTTAAATAAGACATTTATAAATTGTCTTTTATTTATGATAGACTTAACATATTTTAGAATTTTACTTTCTCCGTACTTCATATAATACCTTCCTTTAATACTTACTCTTTTTGACTATGACAAATTAAGTAATTCTTTAACTTTAGCCCATCCATCAAACAAACCTTTTATTCTTATATTGTTCCTGAGCTTTTAAACATTTAAAACACTCATGAACTCAAGGCTTAGGTGTGAGGTATCCTCCAATGTTCCCTGCTTGATTCTCAGGGTGAAGTTCAGAAAACTGTAAAGGTTGGGGTTACCTTGAGAAAGGAGGTCCTACATCCTTGCCCCATTCTCTTCTCTGCTTTGAGAATACAGCTATGTGTTATGAGTTGCCCTACTCTACCTTGTTCCTCCAGCAATGACATTACTTTTATGAAGCTATGAGCATAATAAATTTTTCCCTTAAATCTTCACTGAATTATTTTGCTACAGCAATGAAGAGTTTAATTTTTAGTTTTCAGGGTTTTTATAGTGGAGAATGGATATTAAGCCACATAATTGTTTTCCTATTATTCTTTCCTAAACATTTAAATACATCGCTGTCACTTGTTTATTTTTGCTACATGCAAGAACTAAAGTGAAAATTTAACTAGAGGGAATAAGGTGGCGTTGGAATATGACTTGTGAATCCAATCATAGCTTATCTGGCTTTTTGGGAACAGAACTAAGCGATAACCTCAACTATTTACCAACATTTGCATACATATGTTAGCATTGTGGTAGCTGTGGAGTGGAACAGTTCTCATGGACCCACGTGCAGCTCCTCAGTGGGAAACTGAAACTGTTTATCTGGGATAAAATGGTACACTGAATGTAGCACGTAAGACGAGCAGTCTCTGATCTAAATACAAAGGATAGCTATCTATACATAACCCAAATAATGCCTTTTTTCTCTAGCAAAAGATGAGACAGAAAAGAGTTTAGTTAACTATAAGATTCTGGGGGTTAGATCAGCTGATAGTGTCTAGAATATTCCAAAGCAGATAAGGCAGCAAAATGAATGCCAAGAGAATCAAATACCATGCTTTTGAGGAATTAACTAGCTGTTCATTTAGGCTTTAAGTGTTGTCGCAACAAGATTTACATTGGAATTTTTCAAATGATTATGAACTAGTTAAAAGATGAGAATAAACGTGCATTTCTCCACCACTGCCCAGGGAAATGGCAAACCTTAATTACAATGCTTGTCTTTGAGTAATATTCCAGTTGTTACAGCACATTTTTTCAATTTTGCATGAAGAAGTACATTAATATTTATTCATATTGTATGACCTTTATATAATTCTCATGGGCACTATTTTCCAAACTGTGATGTTTGCTCTTTTGAAAAGAGTTTTAATACCTATCATTTATGCACTTTAAGTTATTCCATATTTTATGAGTGTTAGGATTAAGAATCAGATAGGAGACGCTGGCTCTCACTTTTTTAAACTACTAAAAATTATGCCTATAAACTATCCAATGAAAATCAATATGAATTCACTAGCTCTGGAATACTTGAGACTGAAAATAAACATCTTACAGAAAATATCAGTGATTCTACCTGTAAGAAAAACTGTAAACAACAGAATGTAATAGAAGTTCCCTGCATCTGGAGGATAACAAAGAAGATGTGCTGCAAAGAGCACTAGTGGTATTTGAGATGTAAGTGTCCTGTGCCATGGTTAAGGAGTTGGTACATATGCGTACACATGCCAGAGGCACCAAACTGAGGAACCTCAGTAAAATTATAGTGGTGCCTGAAGATCATAGGGCAAAACAGACACACTAGTAAGCCATACAGACCAGGAAGTGGCGGCACACAACTTTAATACCAGAATTTTGGAGACAGAGACAGATGGATCGCTGTGAGTTCAAAGCTATCATGGGTTCAAAGCTATCATGAGTTCAAAGCTATCATGATCCAGAAACAGATTCTGGTGATGTTGGTTCACACCTTTAATCCAAGTGTTTGGGAGACACACTTTTATCCCAACACTAGGGAGGTGGAGAGAGGAATGATATGTCTGGGCATAGAGAGAAATATAAAGGGGAAGAGATAGGAACTCAAGGGAGTATGGAGTCTGAAGATTTGTGGAGATAGGATCTAACTCCTTCAGGCTGAAGATTTGGTAAAGGTAAAATGTCTCTCTAGTGGTCAGCTGCTTTTCTTTTCTGATCTCCACCTTGAACGTCAAGATCTGTCTCTTGGTTTTTAATTATTCATCCTACTTTTGGTGTCTAATGTTTGGGATATGAATTCATGAAAAAGCTGTTTGCCTGTAGCTCTACAGCCACTGGCAAAGGCCAGAGCTACACACAGCTGGAGACACTGCTGTTCTAACTAGGCTTTTCTTTCTTCTCTCCTGACAGGCTCTCCCTGAATCCCCTTTCTTGGGATGCTGTAAAATTAGGTAGCTGCCTTGAAATGCAGTCACTCATACTGTTCTATGCACAACAATAAACCTCACATCTTCATCAACATTGTTGGCAGATTTGGTAAGACAACTGAGAATCTAAAAGTGAGGAATTAGCTAAATGAAAGAGTTTTCCCCCATATTAAAAAATTGAAAAACCGAAAAACCATTACATTAGAGTGATTTGTGTCACTGTGTGATGATAAGCTGGACAGTTTGAAAATGGAATGATTAAATGAGGATAACTAATTTAGATAGGGTTTTATATAACATCAATTGCAAACATTATCAGAATTATCATTTTTGTTTTATCACTAAAAACATTGATAATCTGAGTACAAAAATACAGGCCATGGAAAAACTTAATAAAACCGATCATAGAGATATTCAAATCCAGAAAGAGAAATTTAAAGGAGAACTAATTTCAGTTGTTGCATTAAGAGAATAGAGAGAAACTGACTAAGGTTTTCATACCACCAACCTTGATATATCCAGTAACCTTCAGGAATTGTCAAATGATAGAGTAAGATCTGGATGAACTCCTGTGTCAATATCATATTTAAAGAGATTCAAGGAAGCAATAATCTCATATTGCACGCATTCACCTTTTGTGAAACAAATGTTAAACTTGTGGTCATTTGTAATAGAATTATCCTTCAAGACTGGATAGACTTGGTTAAAGCTGTTTTAGAGCCTGGTCCACAATTACAATGGAGTACCTGGTTCAGAGAAGAGGCTAAGACTATTTAACAACAGAGTAAGGCTAGAGGTGTGGAAATCTCCCAATATCAAATTCTTGGATGTTAGGGAATAATGCTTTTGTGTTATCACTCATATTGGTTTAATAAAATACAGATTGGCCAGTAGCCAGACAATGTTAGATGTAAGGACATTCAAGAAGCAATAAATAGTTTCCCCTTTTGAGAAACAAATGTTAAAATTGTGGTCAGTTTGTATAGGAAGTATAGGTGGGGCAACCAAACAAAGAGAATTCTTGGAAGAGGAAGGCAGAGACATGCAGTCACCAGCCAGGTGCAGAGGAAGTAAGAATGCTTTACTGAGAAAAGGTATCAAGAAAAATGGCTAAACATAGACAGGAACTATGGGTAAATTTAAGACATAAGAGCTAGTTAGTGATACACTTGAGTAATAGGCCAAACAGTATAAGACTCTGTGTGTTTATTTGGGACTGAATGGCTGCAGGACGGGGTGGGACAGAAACTTCCTTTTACTAATGGCACCCAACATGGGACAAAACTTTCCACATAAAGCCTGTAAAGGCTTGAAAGGAAAAGATTCTAGAGAGAGAATAACAGAGGCAAAAGCAGTTTCCTGGTAGCTCTCTTTTCTCTGGTAGTCTCTGTTTGTTGGTGGTGAGCAGAGGTGCGGCTCCTTTAAGAGAGGCTTCCTGACTCAATTACAGGCAAAACTTCACAGTTCTTATAAGAAGCCCTGCCACCAAACACTTAAATGATGTTTAGGAGCAGCTAGCATCAGGCTTCTCGGTGGCAGCATGAACCTAGAAACTCCACAGAGCTGTGGCTATACATCTGGCTTCTGCCAGTTTGCCCATCATAAAGTTAAATTCTCAAAAAGCTAAGGAATGGGGGTTAAGTCAGCCACCAAAGCCATAGCTTTAATCCTAGCTGTTCTGTATAGCAGATTACAGGCTCATGTGATCAGAAAAAGATAGATAGATAGATAGATAGATAGATAGATAGATAGATAGATAGATAGATAGATAGATACAGTAAATACAGATTCAGAAAAATAAAATCCCCTAAATTGTTTATAGTGCGTTTAAAAATATACATAGATTTGGGGGAGAAAACAAAAAGGGTAGAGAAATTCCTTTAAATAAAGAAACAGAGCAGTCAGCTGTGGTGGCTCACACATTTAATCCAATCACATGGGAGGCAGAGGCAAATGGATCTCTGTGAGTTTGAGGTCAGCCTGGTCTATAGACTAAGATCCAGGACATCCAAAGATACACAGAAAACCCTGTCTCAAATACCCAAAAATTAAAAATAAAAATAAAAGAAATTCTGTTTAAAAAAAAGCTACACAGAGAATCTAAATACTTTATGTTATTGTGTTGTCTTTGAGTTGTTTGACTGCTGAGGAAGGAGAAACAGCTGCTAAAAGACATTTGATTCTAAATGCTGCTGGATTAATCCAACCTATATATTTTGAAAATGACTTGACTTTAAATTTTAAGTCAAAAGATATGTTACTTTAGAGAGAGGTTTTACTTTTGTTTCCACAGGAAATGAGAGACTATGGATTCATTCTTGGTTAAGAAAAATAAGGTTTGATCAAAAAGAACCCCTGAGAAATCTCCAATGGGAATAATCCAATGTTTTAGAGTACCCTTGTTGCAGTGTCTTCTGAGATCTGCATCCAGAACAGCCTCAAGACTGCTGGCTGAGATAATCTAGCCCCACAGAATACTCTAGTCAGGACATGACCATAATCCTAAATTTTCTTGGGGTCCCAATAATATCATCAGTGCCCCCAATCAGCAGAAATTAGCCTAGAAAACTAAACTCATATTCCCCCAAAAAGGGGTTATGGATGTTTGTCTTTGTTTAGTATGTCGGTTACAAATTGTTATAGATAATGTTCAGGAAAAAAAGCTAAACAAAGGAGATTAGATTCAGTGTCTTATTTTGAAAAGAAAAAAAAGGGAAACTTATATAGCATAATGCTTTTGTGCACTGTAAAATTTTGTCACTCATATTGGTTTAATAAAGTGCAGATTGGCCAGTAGCCAGGTAGGAAGTATACACAAGGCAACCAGACTAAGAGAATTTTAGGAAGAGGAGGCAGAGGGACACACTCACCAGCCAGATGAGGAGGAAGCAAGATGAGAACACTTTACTGAGAAAAGGTGCCAAATCACATGGCTAAATATAAGAATAATGGGTGACTTTAAGTAATAAGAGCTAGTTAGTAGTAATCCTGAGAAATAGGTCAAACAATTTATAATTAATACAAGTCTCTGTGTGATTATTTGGGATTGAACAGCTGAATAACTGGGTGAGACACAAACTTCCATCTACACCTGGAGAAGAGGATTATGCTATTATAGAAAGGCAATCCCTATATGATGGTCACATCCTGTCTTTATGACATGCAGCAGCTTTGAATACTTGGAACAGAATTAAAGAAGTAGGAAATAAATTGAATCATTTATCAAAGTTATATGGGGCCCAAAATAAACCTTCATAGAATTTTTTTATAAAGATTGACATTAGAATTAAATAGAATGATACCAAATTTAGACGCTAGACTAATAATAAAGGAATCTCTGGCTTTTAAAAATGCTAATTCTCAATGAAAAAGGATAATTAAGCCTTTAATAGCAAGGTCAGCAACTTTGAAGGATGGGATCAGAAATACAATAAATCTCATGGACATGATGATACATGGATAAGAGAGGTGATTTCCAGAGATTTGAAGACAAAATAAAATATCACTTACATTAACGGTGGCAAACAAGGTAACTTTAATAGGGATGTAAGCAAAGTATTCCTAGAAACAATGTTTCTTTCTTTCATAATCTACACTGAATGCCCCTCCATTCTGGATTATGCAAAAAGTATGGCAAAGGCAGGCATTGGACTAATGAATGTAGGTCAACAAAGGATATTCACAGTAATCCTTTGACATCAGGAAACACCTTGTGGTGCCTCTTGAAGGCCCTTATGCCAAATCACATTCAGTCATTTCCTGCCATCATGGAGAAATTTCCTTCCCAGAGTGATTAAAGAACATAAGGCCAATTGTAAGAAACTATACTTCTCTGGGTAATAAAATAACTATAGAAGAGAAAACTAAAAATTAAGCAAAAGGCATAAAGTGGATATTTGGGCAAGTTTCTATAAATGAACAAAGATCCGATTAAAAATGAATAAATGATGTTGTTAATGAAGATCTGTTAAACACAGGTGCATATATAATAATAATTTCATCAGAATTTGACATCCAAATTACACTCTTTAATTTTTTTGTAATGCAAATGTTTAGTTTTTAGGGATCACAACTTTATCTCAGGTAAAAAAAAAAAAAAAGAGCACAAGATGGGGTAAATGTATAGGACCAGAAGGACAAAGAAGAATATTAAAACCATATGTTGCTAACGATGAATTTATGGGGATGTGATTTGTTTTGTTTTTTGTTTGTTTGGTTGGGGTTTTTTTTGTTTGTTTTTTTGAGACAGGGTTTCTCTGTGGCTTTGGAGCATGTCCTGGAACTAGCTCTTGTAAACCAGGCTGGGCTTGAACTCACAGAGATCCACCTGCCTCTGCCTCCCAAATGCTGGGATTAAAGTCATGCGCCACCACCACCCAGCCTGGGATGTGATTTGTTACAGCAATGGAATACTCAGATTAACATTTCCCCCAATTTTCAAAACAAACCATAAATAAACATATGTTTCTGGAAAATATATTATATGATATTGTAAATAATAGTTACCATTCAGGAATGTGTAAGAACAGGGCACAACAGCTGCTGATATTTCAGAAACACCAACAGCCCTACTTTTAAAATGGTTGACAAACAAATCTATATAGGTTACACATTGGCCTTTAACCCACAGAGAAACTGCAGGTTTTAGAATAGCTGGTATGTGAGCAACTAAATGCTCAGCACATTGAAGAATCAACCAGCCTTTGGAATTCTCATGTATTTGTTATTAAAAAGAAATCTAGAAAATGGAGAATGATAACAGATCTAAGAGCTGTTAAGACTGTGACTCAACCAATGGGTTTTTGACAGTCTGGCATTCCTTTGTCTTCTCATTTGCCTGAAGGAAAGGGTGGCCTTTTATCCTTAGTGTTTTACAAGTTTTTTTTTTCTTCATTATACCTTTGCAAGAAAATGACAAAGAAAATATTGCTTTCTTGAACAATTTTTAACCTGCTAAGAGATATCAATGGAAGATTCTTCCACAGGGAATTTTAAATACCCTCACTCTGTGTCAATATTTTGTAAATCAGTCATTCGAAATGATATGTAAACAATTTCATCAATCTACAGTTTACCATTACATAAATGGCATTTTGCTGATCTAAATATACTTTAGAAAGAATGTTTGAATAAATATAGAAAATTTTGCGTTGTGCTGGATTACAAATTACAACTGAAAATATTAAAGGAAGAGATTCTTTTTTCAATTAAAATTTAAGTTATTTTTAAAAAGAAAACAAGCTATCTTTTTCATTATACATACTAACCTTAAGTTCCCACTCCCTACTCCCTCCCATTCCCTCCACTTACCCTCCACCCCCATTCACTCCTCAGAGAGGGTAAGGCACATTGCTTTGGGGAAAGTCCAAGGCGCTCCCTACTACATCTAGCCTTAGCAAGGTATTCATCCAAAGAGAATAGGTTCCCAAAAAGCCAGTAAAAGCAATAGTGATAAATCCTGCTGCCACTGCCAGTGGCCCTTCAGTCTGCCTCAGCCATGCAACTGTCAGCCACATTCAGAGGAACTAGTTTGGTCCTATGCTTGTTCCTTCCCAGTCCAGCTGGAGTTGGTGAGCTCCCATTAGCTCATGTAGACTGTTTTAGTGGGTGTACCTATCATGGTCTTAACCACTTTGCTCATGTTGTCATTCCTTCCACTCTTCAAGTGGACTTTGAGAGCTCAGTCTGCTCTGATGCAGGTCTCTGCCTCTGTTTCCATCTTCATCCATCAGTTGTGGATGAAGTTTCTATGGTGATATTTAAGATATCCATCAGTCTGACCACAGGACAAGGCTAGTTTGGGCATTGTCTCCTTTATTGCTTAGGGTCTTAGCTGGGGACATCCTTGTGAATTCCTGGGAATTTCTCTAGAGCCGGGTTTCTTGCTAACCCCATAATGGTTCCTTCAATCAACGTATCTCTTTCCTTGCTCTCATCTCTGTCTTTCCTCCATCTCAACTATCTTGTTCCCTCAAGTTCTCCTCACTCCCCTTCCTCCTCTCCTCAAAGAGGAGATTCTATTTCTTATTTAGGCTATAAAATAGATTTAAAAAGATTAGACACCAAAGGATACAATTTAGGAGAGATCAATTGCAGATTCTTAATGACTTCGAAAGAATGGTAGGAAACATTTCCCATTTGCAGTATACCATTGGGATAAAACCAGATGAACTGATTAATTTAAACAAAATTGTCAACGGTGACAAGGGCTTAAGTAGTCACAGGGAATTATCTTCCAAAAGTGAGAGAGAATTGTCTTTGACTGGAGATAAATTACAGAAGGCACATGTGGATCATGTGGATTTGATTCTTACCTGCATTCTGGTCATGTTACACTCCAAACATTCCCCTACAGGAATTTTAATGCAAAGGAAAGATATCATCTTAGAATGGATCTTTATTCTATATAACCAAGTAAAAAAAATTAAAAATCATGTGGAAAAAGTCACTGAGTTAATTCCAAAATGAAACTTGAGACTTTGTCAAATAGCAGGAATAGATCCGGCAGTAATTATAGTACCTATTAATGATGATGAAATTGACAAATTATCAGAAGAAGGTAAACCCTGGCAAAGATCTTGTATTAATTTTTCGGGGAGAGATTAACAACAACTATCTCAAAAGAAAGAAAATTCAACTTATAAAGAGAACTAGCTAGATCCTTCCTTACATTGTACAAGACACAGCAATAACTGGAGCCCCTGCATTTTATACTATGCAAATAAATCAGGAAAGTCAGGTTACAAATCAGAAAATTTAAGTAAAGTAAATCAAAGCCCTTATGATTCTGTGTAAAAGTTAAAATTATATGTTATTCTCATGGTACTAAGGATTTTAAAGAACCTCTCAACATAGTTACTTATTTGTAATATACAGAAAGAGTTTTTTCTGTATTGAAACTGTTGAATTTATTCCAGATGTAACAGAATTATCTTTATTAAATATTCTGTTACAAGATAGAAACAAGAATATGAATAATACCATATACATAACATACATCCAATCCCATATAGGCTGCAGGGTCCTCTAGAACAAGGCAATGTGGATATCAATCAATTATTGATTGGTAATGTGCTGAAGGTCACAAATTTTATTAAAAATGTCAATAACAAATGTTAATAAAAAGACTTTTTCTATCACTTGGCAACACGCCATTGAAATTATAAAGAAATATCCTACTTGTTCTTTATATATCCAAACATGCCTACCCTCAGGAAGTAACCCAAAAGGTACTCAAATGAATGAAATATGGCAGATGGATGTGTTCCATTTTAGAAAACTTGGAAAACTAAAATATGTACACCACACCATTGATACCTGTTCAGGTTTTCAATGCATTAGAAAAAGGCTGATTCAGTAATCACATTTGCTATAAGTTATGCCAATCATGGTTATACCTGTACAGTAAAGACAGACAATGCTACAGCATATGTCTCTAAGAAGGTGAAACAGTTTTTTGCTTGTTATAATTTAAAGCATATTACAGGTATTTCACACATTCATACAGGGCAGGCCGTTGTAGAAAGCTAAAATAGAATTCTAAAGGATATATTAAATAAAAAGAAAGGGATTATAAAGACAGCTGAAATAGATTGCATAATACTTTATAAACTTTGAATTTTCTAAATGCTAATGAGAAAGGAACAACAGCTGCAGAGAGACACTGGAGAGTAGAAAAAACTATGGAATTAAATCAGCCAAAATACTTTAAACATGTACTGACCTCAGAATAAAATAAGACATCTATTATGTTGGGGAAAGGGTTTTGCTTTTGTTCCACAGGTGAAGAAGAGCTATGGATGCCATCAAAATTGATAAAGATTATATCTGAACAAGAGACACCTCTTAATTAGAATAGATGATAATTCATCAAACACCATGGCTCTTTACTCTAAATCAACCTATAAAACTAACAAAGGTTTTATATTTGATTGGATATAACTTGCCAAAAGAAAATCTCTCCAAAACTAGGATTGGGGAAATGTTTTATTTCTGAATTTCCAGGAGAATAAAGGTATTCAGCAGGAAATCTAAAGACCACTGGACAAATGAGACATCTGAATAAAAAAGGACAAATCATCCAGGAAAAAAAAAGTCTTAAAAAGTTGACCTATAGGTATATTACATTTCCAATAGGATAAAATTTCATAAATATTCCCAAAAGTTTGTTTCTGTTATTCTCCACAGATATATAATGCAATTTTTGTAGTTCAAGCCCAATTAAAGATTAAAACTGGTTTTGAAGTTAGTGTGTGGCTCTTTCCTTCTCAAAATCCAAGCATGCTTATTAACGTGATATCCAAAATCTCTGTTTCATGTCAGAAGAACTACCTGATATGGGACCAAATAAAAACAAATATTTAGGTCTATTTTATTGCCACTAACCTCATATTTCTTTGGTTTTATATTAACAGCTTTTCTTTATGTATAAATTGTACAAAATTTATATATATATATTTATATATAATATACATAGTATAAATATTATAATTTTTGTCATGATATTAATGGTCATATAGAATACAAACTAAATCTAGTAAAAGGCTTTATCTACCTTCCTGTACATGATTTTAGATTTGAATCTCTATTAATTTTTTGCAGTGAACCCTAAGCACACCTAATAACAAACTCTGAAGTCTCCAAAAGGAGAATGGTCCCCCAAAATGATGATTCCTCCAGGTCTACGATAATACTACAAGCTGAAAAACAACACCTAAAGATCAGTTCAGTTCTGCACTTCAAACTTCTCACAACAATTTCAAGGGGCCATGATGAAATGATTCAGTCTAACAGACTACTCTGGCCAGGACCTGAGGCAAGCCCTGCACTTTCCCATTATGCAGAGACTGGAAAACAAATGATAAAGCTACCACTTTCAGGACATGACAAATAACACAAATTTTTCTTTTCAGGATCCCCTAAAGATACTGTCACCCTCAGGCCAGATAGTACATTAAGAACACAACACCCACGTTATGAAGAGGTGTGGTGGATAGTTTTGATCATTCAATGGGTTATGGATATCTGTTATTGTTTAGGGGACTTGGTTACAAGATGTTAGTGGTTCCAACCAGGAGGAAAGTTGAACAAAGGTGATTATATTCAGAGTTCTTGTTTTGAATTGAAAAAAGGGGGATATAGATATAATAGCATAAAAGGGTAGATTATTGAACCTACTTTGAAAAGAAAATGGGAAGTATATAGATATGATAAGATAAAATGATAGATTATTGAATCTACTTTAAAAAAGCAGCTTCTAGGTTTATATGTTTTACATTGGATTTGACTTTTGAATAGGGTATACAAATTTTGTATATTGATACAAATTTGAGATTAATTTTGTTAGAACATACTGTACATATATTTCAACTCTTGTTAAAGGTTTTGTACCCATGCAACTCATTTTGCAATGTAATGCACATTTCTAGTACTTGAAAATTATTATTACCAACTGTTTAAGATAATAGAGAAATGCAGCTTTATTGAAAGAGGCTGCTAATTTGTTCTTAGCTGCTCAGCAACTCAGACCCTAAAATATCACACAGAAACGGTATTATTAAAAAATTGCTTGGCCTATAGCTCTAGCTTCTTATTGGATAGCTCTTGCAAATTAATTTAACCCATCTCCATTAATCTGTGTATCACCATGTGGCTGTGGCTTACCAGGTAAATCTCCATCTGGCGTCTGTCTCCTGCGGGGTCTACATGGCTTCTCTCTAACTCCTCCTTCTTTCTCCCAACTTTCAGTTTAGTTTTCTCCACCTAGCTCTGTTCTACCCTATCAGGCCAAACCAGTTTCTTTATTAACCAATGGTAGTCACAGCATACTGAGGGGAATCCTACATCACAGGTTAAGTTAATCATCTATTACAATTGAACTTGAAGTCATATTTAGGTATGTTTTCAAGGTCAAACAAAGATATATTTTAGAAAGACAGGTTATCTTCAAACACTTCAGAGATCTAAAGAATATGGCTGTTAAGATGCTTTAATAATGTGTGCTCATTTTTATGACAATGAGACATGTCTGCTACTGGCAATACCAACCTACTTTAGAAAAGATAATGGCATTGAAGAAACTCCACTTTCTTTGTGTCAAAAGTAAGCCACTGGGCAAGAACATGCCCTTGCCTCAATTGCTGACACTGTCCTAATTGGGCAAGCAGGACACAAAAGAAATTGACTGCCAAACGTTGTCAAGACAAGATTGGACAGCCCTTCAGAAGATCCTGCTTCAAAGAAAAGTCTGTTGAATATTTTAGGCATGCAGGCCAAAGGCAGATGCCCTAATGATGCAGAGGAACTTTGGGTGACTATCCAGGTAGTCAGCTATTTCTGCCATTTCTCACATTTTTGGAAGTTGTTTGCTTGCATTTCCTGCTTACTCAGTTAATATTATTTCCTTCTTAGGTCTCTGAGGGATTTGAAGACTAGATAGTTACAGTTATAGTTTTCCACGTTTAGCAGATGCAGAAAGCAAGTTATGATAGATAGATAGATAGATAGATAGATAGATAGATAGATAGATAGATAGATAGATAGATAGACAGATAGATTAGGTACAAAACTTTGAACTCACCAAGATAGGATATATAATAGAGGATTTTCTCTGACTTTGTCAAATGCAAATGGAATAGATGTTAATATATTTATTTCCTATATATATTATATAGTTGTTGTACTTATTTTATATAGTTTTCTTCATATTAGTTATATCCTTCTTTTTTATTATAGACAAAAAGGAAAATATACTGGTAAATTATTTGTGTTCTAATAAATAAAGTGTGCCTGAAGATCAGAGTGCAAAGCTAGCCACACTAGTCAGTCATACAGGCCAAGGAGTGCTGGCTCACACCTTTAATCCCTGGATTTGGGAGACATAGGCAGATGGATCTCTGTAAGTTCAAGGCTAACCTGGCTGATACAAGTTTTATCCAGAAACAGATCCCAGTGATGGTGGTCCACATCTTTAATGCCAGTGTTTAGAAGTCACACACTTTTAATCCATGTACTAGGGACATGAAGATAGGAGTGATATGGCTGGGCAGAGAAAGGAATATAAAGGGGAGGAGACAGGAACTCAAGAGTGTGTGGAATCTGAGGATTCATGGAGACAGGATATAATCCATTCAGTGTGAAGATTTGGTAGAGGTAAAAGGTCTCTATTGTGGTTGGTTGCTTTGATTTTCTGATTTTTAACTTGAACCTCAATATCTTTCTATGGATTTTTATTGTTCATGCTACACAAAATGGTGGAGCCATCTGTTTTACAGAAGCAAACTAGTAAATTCTGTCACATCTGTTTTGGAAGCATGGACGTGAACCATAATCTTATAGCAACAATGAGAACGGTTACTCCATAAAAGAAAATAGGAAAGCCAGAATCCTAGTAAGGAATTTGGCACATTTTTACTTAGCAGGGGTAATTAAGGAGCATTGATGATTCCACAAACATCATCACTGAAAACTCTTGTTTCAGTATTGGTGACAATATACAAAATCTACATCCCTGGGATACCACTCATTCTCTGTTCACCCACCTTGTAAGTTACTACACTACTTGGGATTCTTTTTCCTCCTGGCATTAGTTTTCCACAGGTATTATTCCTGCCACCAACCTTTAACAGGAGTCTTGTGGGTCTTGTAAATTTTGTGAGTTTCTTGAAACTACTCAGACTTTCCTCTCTCTCTTTAGGAAAGATCTGTTCAATTCAGAAGAAAACAGCAACATAGCAGCTTGTCATCCTGAATCTGAGTGATGGCCTTGTGCAACACTGCATTCCTATATGAATGCCAGAGCGAAACATTGTGCTGGGCGGTTTCAGTCTGTTTGGTGACTCACTGAAGAGCAGCAAAAAAGGCTTGTGCTTTCCAATAAATGAGATAGTGCTTGTTGTAAATGTTTAAAGCAGCATACTATTCTCTGCTGCTTGGGGGTTATTGTCAGTTGTTGTTGATGATAGATGGATCAGATGCCTTGGAAAAAAGGCTAGGGAATGGGAAACCTGGAGAAAGTGGTTGTGCAAACTTCTGATATATTTCTGGAAATCTTAAAACTCCTCTACAAGCCACAACTGGATACGAGTTCTGAATGACATGAATCAACTCCAAATCTATCAATGTTGAAGAGTAAAGACTACACAAAACTTCTATGACTCTTATACAGATGGATAAGGTATGTTGACTTTATCTCCCAATAAATACTAAAACAATAAATTAAAAATTTGGAAAAAAATGCCACGTGAGAATAGAAACAGAAGCATGAAAGAACAACAATGATATTTTTCAGCAGTAGATGGGTTTAAACAAAGGTACTAATGCTATTTATAAATGATCTACACTAAAGACCTAATTAACTTCAGAGATCTCCATCCCACTGATAATGTTACCTGGCTTATGACAGCACTGCATGGATTCATAAGAAATCAAATTATATGCTATATCTATTAACAGAGCCCCCAAATATATGAAGCAAAACTGAGAAGAAATAGACAATCAACCAAACTTGTTGGAAACATCAACAGTCTGCTTTCATTTCCAGTAGGGGATAGAAAACATGGACAGAAAATTATCAAGGAAAGGTAATAATTACACAATACAGTGATATACTCAGACTAAACAGACATAGAAAACTCCAGCCAGCAACATATACTAAAATGTTTCTTTATAAGACTATATTAACCTAGCTATGTGATATATTCATATGTGAGTTCATAACCTTATAATGATTTTCATGTTAAAAATTAATAAAGTACACATAGAATATTCTCTCAGATAGACCAGACGATTCAACATGAGACAAATCTTATTTAACTTTAAGCCAATCGTGTCTCATACATGTGGGAAACATTTAGCAATTAATATTTAAAAAGTAAAACCATGAAACTATGGAAAATAGTTGACATACCCTTAAATGTCCAAAGGTTATGATAAAAATCACAATGAGTATTAGAAAACACATTTAATACAAAATAAAATATGAATCAATATATAACAAACCCTAAATTATAATGGTCAGAAAAACATAAATAAGAGGAAATTTATACTATAAAGTCCCTTATTAACAAAAAAATAGCCATCTCACATTAATAGCTTAAGTTTATATTTTAATGAACCTGAACAAAAAGGAAGCAATGGAGAGTAATAAAATAATGAGTATAGATTCAATAAGTGAAATAGATAATAGAAAGTAAGTAGAGACAATAAATCAAAATGTTGCTTTTAAGAAAATTAAAACTTTAGAAACATTTGGTAAAACCAAATGATAGCAAAACCCAATTTGTTAAAAAAAAAACACATCAGTTTAAATGATAGCATTAAAAATGATCTTACATTAATAAGATTGTCATGAACGCATATAATGATCTAGTATATTTCAACAAGTTATACAATCCTAAATGAAAAACAAATGTGTACCACCACAGTATATTAAAACAAAGTGAATAACAATGGTAAACAGAAAAGAAGTTCTAGAAATAAATTATCTGGGACTAGCAAGGTGAGTTAAAGAGAGTGCATTCATATAAAACTGGTGAGCTGGTTGGATATTGAAAACTGATAAAATTTTTGAGAAAGAGAACTAATTCTAGATTGGCACACCCTGACCTTCATGTGCATACCATGTAGTATGTTACCATATATATGTATATATGTGTGTGTGTGAGACACACACATGCACACATGAGACAATAATAAAAATAAAAATTGAGTAATTAAGTCTAATATTAGTGCAATAAAAAGAAAACAATAAATTAGTGAATTTATTAGAAATTATAATTAGAAACAATAAATTAGAATTTCAAAATTCATCTTTCACAATAAAATAGCAAAAGTAATTATTATTAAGAGAAGACTTTCTTAGCTTGATAAAATACTGAAAACTTAATATAAATTTTATTTTTAGTTGAGAAACACTGAAAGCTATCCCCTTAAAATAAGGAATTAAATTATGGCTTATGTTATCCACTGTCAGGCTGAGAGATATCTTATGGTTAATGGTACTTTCTACACACTTTTGAGGACCTGAGTTAAAATTTAAGCATGCACTTACATGTCATGTCCATGTAACACATGAAACTCCACCTATGAGGCCAATGCAGACAAAAAAAAAATCAAAGGGTTGCTAGGTAACAGCCTATTATAGCCAACATGATCTCCAGTATCAAGAAGAGACCCTGCTTCAAATAAATAGATAGAGATTGACAGGGTAGGATGCCTGTTGCCTTCATTCAGCTTCCATTGACACAATTGCATGCATTCACACACATTCATGCTCACACAGACACACAAGGGCACAAATAAAATTAATTTTAAAACAGCCGTCCACTCTTACCACTTCCATTCAGCATTAGAACTTATGTGTGAGTGTATGCAATTACATAGAATAGAATAACTTTGTCAAGGGGAACAGAGAATATGGATATATTTCTATTCACACATGCCAGGTTTATAAGCAGAAAGCATTGAAAGGCTATTACAACTGATAACTGAATTCAACTATGTTGCTGGATATAATATCCATGCATGAAAAACATATGTGTTTCTCCATGTTATCCATGATCTGTTTGAAATGAAATGAAGAAAACAATTCAATAGGGACATATAGCTGACACACTTGATTATAAGATATAGGTGGAAAGACATCATATTATGATTAAATACACTTCATATTAGTAAGGTGAAAATGCTTTTCAAATTGATCTAATGACTTTATCTAATCTCTCTAAAAGGAAAGTTTGCCATTTTGTAGAAATGGACAAATTTATTTCATAATCTATAATAACCAGCAAGGTACACAAATAGTAAAAAGAAAAAAAGTTAAAACAATAGAAAAGAAAACATTTGATTTCAGAGTGTATCAGGAAGCTACCACAACCTAAACTGGAACTCCTCTAGAGATATGTGTATGAAATATATATATATGAAATAGTCTAATCACATACACACATACACACACATAATATATGTATATATACATACATATGTATATTCTCATATTTGGGCAACTGATTTTTGACAAGCATTCTATAACTGGTATATGGGAAAACAAACTTTACACATACAGTCTTTGTAATTATATACCCACATTCAAATAATGCATTTGCACACCAAGTTTATACTGTAAACAAAAAACCAATTCAAAATATTTCAAAAACTTCTGAAATTTTCATGTTACTTATTACATATGTACATGTGAGAGAAGAGAAGGTGTGTTTAGTGAGTGAGTCACACATAATCTACACTGCATGTATGGAGACTCCAGAATGTATGAGGCGCCTTCCATTGTGGATTCTAGCAATAGAATATGGTTCATTTGTCCTGCTTAATCATCTTGCTATCCCTCAAAGACTTCACATAAGAATTAAAATTATGAAAGTCCCAGAAGAAAAGTATAAATGGAAAACTTATTGGCAGTATTTTCATATGACAATAAAGGCAAAAGAAATAAAAACTAAATATTAACTTTTGATACTAAATATCAAAATTTAAAACTTTTTTAGAGAAAGAATATATGTAAGTGAAAATAGCCATAAGAATGGATAAAAATATTATGAAATAATATAATCATAAAGTACTAGTATCCAGAATATATAAACATGTCCAAGCTCACCAATAATATAAGCAACAAAATTTGAAAAGAGCAAAGGTTCTGAAGAGACCCATATCCCAAAAAGACACCAGGAGGTCAGCATTCACATGGAATAAGATACAAAGCTGCATATGTTTACACACTTGTAAGCTGTTTCTGCTAGCCTGCCTAGACTAAGCAAAATTAAAAACAGAAAGCAATTGTCTGACTTCCTTTTGCTGAGATGAAACACTCAAACCAAAACCAGTTTAGAGTGTGGCAAGTTGATTTGGGTCATAATTTTGGGTTATAGTCCACCATTGCAGGGAAATCAAGAAGCAAGAGCTTAAGTGTCTAGTAACATCACATTCACAGACAATGGCAGAGAAATAAAATCACTTATTTTGACTGCTTGTTTGATGCTATCTTTATTCACAATTCAGGATCCAGCCAATAAAATGGGGCCACCCACCATCGGCTTGCTCCTTCTTTATCAGTTAACAAGACAATTTCACCCAGACATGACTGCAGGGCAGCCTATCTAGGAAGTTAATCAAAAACAGCAGTAACAAAGCCAAAAACCAAAACCCCAAAACAAAACAAACAAGAAACAGCAAATAATGACAAGGGTTTGAGGAAATTAGGATCATCATTCATCTCTGATTGCAAAACTGGTACCGACACCATGGGAAAAGTTTGGTGATTTCTCACAAAGTTAAACAGGGTTACTACATGATCCAACAGTTTCACATGTACATATTAACACAAGGGAAATGAAAACAGTATCAGTTAAAAAATATATCTGAATGTTGGTGCACCAACACACACAGCAGCTAAAAGATTAAAATAGTCCAAATATCCTTCAGCTGAGAAAAAATAAACAAAATATGATATCCATAGAATGGACTGGTACTAGTACTTATCCATTAAAAAAGCTAATGAAATACTGATTTATTCTACAGTATAACTGAACCTCAAAGCTATCAAACACAAAATTGCCCTTGTACGTTCTTGCTTATGTGAATTTTCTAGAGTAGTAAAATAAATAGAAAAATAAAATAATACATCCCAAGAGTTATAGCAAATGTGTATTATGTATTAGAATTACAGAGAAACAAAAACAGGAGAGATATTGCATTAGGTCAAGCTATTATTACCACCATGTCCCATAGTCTGTGTAGGAGACCTAAGAAAGCTAGCTTTATGTGAATTTTATTTCAGTTAAAAAGATCCTCAAGAGGGTAGATTTGTAACTCAGTCAGTATAGTGCTGGTCCTACAGCACAATGACATAAGTCTGATTCCCACAGTTCACTTCAAAGAAGCCAAGGATGTGGCTTGTGGATGTGATTCCAGAGCTGGAGAGATATAGTTCACTAGCCTGGTCTGCTAGTCTAACTGGAAGCCCAGTGAGAAACCCTGAAGAAAGATGCCCATGATTGTAATATTCCTCACAAATATGCACACAACCACCACCATCACCGTTAAGTCTTAGACCCTGGAACAAATGGCTAAGCTGTCTGTTTAACATAATGTAGCATGGCCTGATCACCAGGTTCTCCCAGCATCCTCAGTCCCTACCTGTTCCAGGGAATGGCTGGCAAGCTCTACCCTCTACCCTGAGCTCTCCAGCCCAGGGACTAGGCTGCTCTCCCCACACAGGCTCTTCCGTAGATAGTCCAGATATTTTAGTTACCAGTCTCTTTTTTCCCCTTTCCCTTCTGCAGCTGTTTCCCATCTCTCCCCCTTTCCATCTTCTCCCCACTCTCCTCACATGACTCAGGATCATGTCCATTCTGGATTCTCCCAGAGGTTTCTGACTCTGTCTAAGCTCCATCCCTTTTCTACAGTAAATTTTCTCCACCACCATACCATGGAACAATCATGTCTTCCCTTTTATTTTTCATTCATAATCATCAAAATATGGCCTGAAAATTAATAAATTTCACTGTAAATTTTATTTCAATGAAGCTCAGCAATAGATGAACATGTAAGTAAAGAAGTAAAGGACTTAGGTTTACCTAAGTACAGAAAATATTATTTAAACTATAAAATTAATTTTATTTCTTTGTATATATTTTGTAATAACATTTTGCAACAAAAATATAAACTAAACATATTACCTCAGACAATATTGTTTTTCTTTATATTCATTATTTTATTTTCTATTGATTTTTATTGAGCTCTACATTTTTCTCTGGATGGGAGACAATATTGTTTTAATTTCAAGATAATTTCAATTCATCATTTAAAAAAATTAGTGACTTTTTAAATTTTGTATCATAATCGCTTCCCTCTCCAACTCTTCCTATGTCCTCCTCCCATTCACTCACCCACCCACCCAACTTTATGTTCTTCCTTTCTAGTATAAACAAAACAAAACATCATCAAGAATAATCCCCCATACATAGAGTCTGACATGTGTTAACAAATTTCCCCTGAGCATCAAGAATCCTGTGGAGTATGATTGATATGCACAGTGACTTTTAATTGTATAAAACTTATTTTGCCTCTCACAGCAGCCATTGATTGAAATAACTTCTTGTCTAAAAGTAGAACTTTTGTCTGGTTTCCATTCTCCAGAACTCTGGCTTGAACTTGTACAGGTGTCATTAACAGTCTGTCACAGAGCTTTCACAGTCTCTCTGAGTTCATATGCACATCACCTTGTTGTGTCCGGAAGACAGTTTCCTTGGAGTTATTCACCATGTCTGGCTCTTATAATTATTCTGCTTCCACTTTCATATATCTGTGCCTTAAAGCTATGGGTGTGATAAAGTCATTCCATTTAAGCTTTAGTGTTCCAAGTCTCTGACGCTCTGGTCCGTGCCTAGTTGTGGATATTTTGCTAATTATCATCTACTGCACAAAGAAGCTTCTTTGATAAGGATTAAATGATGCAATCATCGATAGCTATAGCAATGCCATTAGGAGTTATACTTATTTTCATTTTCAGAAAAATAAATAGGACTAGGTTTTTCCCCTAAGGTCAATGACCTATGTAGTCTCAGATTCTTGACATAATTAACAGTATAAGATGTTATTTTCACCTCATACAGCAGACTTAAATCTAGTTTTAAAAGTGGGTGTTTATTCCCATAACATTTGTACCACTATAGTACCAGCGGGGCTATCTTGCAAGCAAATTTATATTATTGCTATAGAATATTACTAGTCTCTTTCAGTAGGATATATAATAACTTTCCACACTGAATTATAGTTATTAGGGGTGATACTTCCTGTTGCATACCAGATCAATTCTCCATATTCTAGAACATAAGCATGTGCTCTCTTCAGCAACAGGGTCTTACGATCAGTTTAGATAGACTAAACGATAAACTTTTGACATAACCTATAGTGTTTGTGGGGTTTATGAAACCTTTTAGCCAATGAGTCAAAGAATATAATCCATTCCTACTATTTGAAGCTTTACTTTGTAGTAAATGGTATTTACTTTGAAAATTTTTTACCCCACTATATATCTCCATTAAACTCCTTTTATATATGTATATATTTTATAAGCTTTTACAGTAGTAGGTTTCCATATGACCCTTAAAAATGTGTTTAGTGTTAACTATTGTTGTGGACTATTATTTTAACTAGTAAAGAGGTGTTTCATTTGTTTATGCTGCAGAATATTACTTTAACTGTGTAAAGGTGTGTTACTTTTGTTTATGTTGTATTTCTTTAATGATGTAAAGATGTGTTGTATTTGTTTTACCTTGCCTGTCTAAGGCACCTATTTGCTGTAATAAAGAGCTAAAAGGCCAATAGTTAGGCAGGGCAAAGGATAGGCAGGGCTAGCAGGCAGAGAGAATAGATAGGAGGAGAAATCTAGGCTCATAGAGAAGAAAGGAAGAACTAAAGAAGCAGTAGGAGGAGAGAATAAAGGAGATGCACAGGATTAGAATTCAGTTAACTGCCAGCAGCCAACAGATATAGAGAAGCAATAAAAGTAAAACATACAGAAGTTAGAAAAATAAAAAGCCCTGGAACAAAAGGTAGATAAAGAGAAATGGGTTAATTTCATTCTCCTACACGTTGACATCCAGTTATGCCAGCACCATTTGTTGAAGATGCTTTCATTCTTCCATTGTGTAATTTTAGCCCCTTTGTCAAATATGAGGTGTTCATATGTTTGTGGATTAATATCCGGATCTTCTATTCGATTCCATTGGTCAACATCTCTGTTTTTATGCCAATACCAAGCTGTTTTCATT
>PVIU01012962.1:0-57772 GCA_004026605.1 Ondatra zibethicus | reverse complement strand
CAAACAATGACACCAGGACCTATCTCTTCTGCATGTATTAACTTTTTGAGAACCGAGTCTTTTTGAATGCACTCCTTCCTAGGCCAGGAGGGATGGGGGTGGGCCTTGGACTTCCAACAGGGCAGGGCACCATGCCCTCTTTCAAGGAAGAAGGGGGAGGGAGGAGGGGTGGGGGGGTAGTGGGAGGGGACCGGGAGAACGGGAAGAAAGGAAAAAAAATTTTATTTCTTTAATTATGTTCTTGAATGGAAAAAATAAAACAAAACAATGTATGGAAAAAATAAAAAAAAAATTAGTCAAGACCAGTGCTGTAACCCCTGAGCTAGTGCCAGAACTATCATTGTCCCATAGTCACACTGATGAATATCTTGATCACATTCATAGAAATTTCGTCCGATGGATGGAGATAGAGACAGAGACCCACATTCACACCAGAGCAATGGATTGAGCTCCCAAGGTCCAGTCGAAGAGCAGAAGGTGGGAGAAGATGAGCAAAGAAGTTAGGACCGTGAGGGGCTGGACCACCCACTGAGACAGTGTGCCTGATCTAATGGCAGCTCACCAAATCCAGCTGGACCGGGACTGAATGAGCATATGATCAAGCTGGACTCTCTAAATGTGGCTGCCAATGAGGGCAGAATGAGAAGCCATCAACAATAACACTAAGACCTATCTCCTCTGCATGTATTATCTTTTTGGGAACCTAGTCAATTCGGATGCACACCTTCCTAGGACGGGATGGAGGGGGGAGGGCCTTGGACTTCCCACAGGGCAGGGAAAAAAATAAAAGAATATGGGGAAATAATTAAAAATTAGTCAACAATCGCCTGTGGTTTTGTTTTCTGTTTTCATTTTTACATAGAGTTTTACTATGTTTCCCAAGCTGACCTCAAACCCCTGAGATCAAGTAATCTTTATACTTGGCTCCTGAGTGCTAGGACAACAGGCATATATCACCACACCTCGATATTAGTTGACTTCATGAGTCCAAGAAACTCAATGAATTCTTTATTAATTTAGGAGTATTTTAATAGTAATGTTCAAAGTTTTATTCTTGTGAATAAGAAAATAACATGCTTTTCTATATTTGGAATGAGAACAAAACCATCACACTGCAGACTTTGAGAACTATAGAATTGAAAAGCTCACTCACAGGCCCAATATGGGAATCACAAAGCTGCTTGGAGATACCACTGCTAAAGGTTTTAACACTTTATAAGATTGTCTTAACCATCCAAGCAGTCTAATTTTCCTGCACAATAACCTACAATGTCAGTTAGCTATTGCATGACAAGTCACTTTGTAGTCGGGTGGTTTGGCCTGTCCTTCATTCCTGGTCATGCATTGCTTAATGAGATGGCTACATTCACGGATTGTCATTGGGTGAGTTCATCACTATTAAACACTGTAGAGTGCACTTACGTAAGCCATGATGCCCATGTCAGCAGGTGATAGAATTAATGGGACACTATCATCTATGCAGCTCAGCATCAACTAAGACACCATCATGTGGCACATGATCACAATATATATCTGCGAATCAGTAACTTAGAATCTTTGCTGATAGCAGTTCCTCTGTGAGGCTCTTTTATGCATCAGTGCCCAACTACACGTTGGTTTAGCCAACCTGGAGCCTCACTGGGACAAATGAGCTGACTCAGATCTCATTCACCTGGTCTTGTTTCCTCAGCAGGACAGCTTGAACTTGTTTACATGGCAAATTTGAGGGTCCCAGAAAAGCAGGTAGCAATGCACAAGACCTCTAAAAGTTCACGATTGGATTTGATATGCCCTCACTTTTACCAGGTTACAGCGACCAAAGCAAAAATCACATGCCCAGCTTAGATTCAGGGAGCAGCAAAATGGACTTTATCTCTGAATGGAAGAATATATAGCATAAAGGGTTTGCATATAAAAAGGCCTGAAAAATTGCAAACATTGTTGAGCCCACTACACACAGCACAAACTGCATTTAATTTGTATTAAGCATAATATTGAGATGATACTCCAAAGGACAGCTGGTAGGATGTGAATACTACCCAATCACAATGTATGACAACTGTAAATAATAGATATGGCCAAATGAGTATCTATGACTAACAAGAAGGTTGTGCTGTTAAGGATGGAATTGCCCAGAAAGCCAGTACTATGCAAATTCTATCCTTGTCCATGAGGTGCCCAAGGGATACAGCAAGGCACTCTATCTTCATCTGGAGCACTGACAAACTTCCTGCAAAGAACTCAAGATCAGTCTGATAGCCCCAAAGCAAAGTAAGCAGAAAAGGAAGTCTGGCCTTGAGTTCCACATCATCTTGCTTTCTGCATGAATGAGTCTGCTCTACCAGGTAAGACTGAGACAGAATGTACGAAAAGGGAGAGGCAAAAGAAACTATATGTTCCAAAAGTTAACCCTGTCTGCCTCGGGTCTTCTCAGATCATGGTGCAAGCATTTCTCAGGCTAATCACAGAATGAGGGGCAGCACAGATGTGTGGTGAGCATCCTGACAAGAGGTAGCTGCTTAAACCTTTGGGGAAGGAGGTTTCTCTTGCTTCTCTGGGTTTCTGTGACTATCTATCTATCTATCTATCTATCTATCTATCTATCTATCTATCTATCTATCTATCTATCTATATCTCCCAAAATTTGTAGTAGGGAGTAAACCCAAAGTCTCATGAATGTTGAGCAGGCATTAGATGCAAGAGTCAGGCAGAGTCATCCTTATACCAAACACCTCAGCTTAGTACAGTGACTGACAGATTGCATCCATTTGCACATCAGCCTATAATTCAATGTGTGTGTTTCCATTATTTATTAAAGAGTTATTTGTTAAAGAATTAAAAGGGAGCCATAGGAAATGTGGAGAGCTGCTAGTACACAGCACTTACCTTACAAGTAATTTGAAATATTTTGTATTCTCAAACCCTCTTAATGACACCTGTGATCCTCATAACCCCTGGTGAAATTTACTTCAATTTCAAGTTTGCATAAAGGGTTCTTCATCCATTCATGAGTGCCTGCTGAGGTTCTGTGCTTGCAAGCCAAAGAGAGTAACTTTAATTTAGGACTTTACTAGTTTATGAGACAACATACAATCAGTATAGTAATACCAGAATAAATGGTCTTTTTTTCCCAGGTACCAATGGCAGAATTAATCAGCTCCATCATTTCTGGCCATTCTTTCGTATGATACAAGAGCCAAATCTCATGAAAGATTTGGCTAGCCAAATACTAGCCCAGTCGTATTCATTGCTCATTCAGGGGGCAGACAAGGGCACAGCACTAAACAAAGGAATTTGAGGGCAGAGGAAACTTCTCATTTCCTAAAAGAGCAGAAAAAAATTGCTGAGCCATCTGAAACCAGTCACTATGATGTCATAGCCACACCATCATGACAGCACTTAGTAAAGACATATAGTGAGGATAAAGTGGCCCGGTGACTGCTGTCTGGTAATAGGCTGATGGGCAACCACAGGAAGTATGTTCAGTTGGAACCATATATATGGATAATTGGGACATGCAGGACACTTAGAATACTATTATTCTAAAAATACACCCAAGACTTGTATTGAGCGGGTACAGTGAAACACAGACCTGTGGAAATAACTGTCACAGAGGAGGGAGTCACTATTCTCAGATTTTCCAGGAGCAGGAGGCATGATGTAACATACAAAGTCACCATGGGAAACACTGACGCCAGGGAAGCAGACAGGGAGGGAAAAACTGTGGGTAGACGATGCTGTCATGGTTTAGGCAGCTAGGGATGAAAGGGTCAGGCAAGTGAGCTCTATAAGCTTGTGCTGAGAGTTTGAACAATTCCAGTGGGCTCTGGACTGCAGGGGTGGCTCCCACGTGCTTGGTAGCTGGCAGGGGATAGTGTTCCTGACTGTAGCTGTCTGATGAAAATAGAATGAGAAATACCGGCTGGATTGGTTGGTTTGTTCATCAAAGGAATGCTGACAGATGAGTTTGATCTCTGTGGGATTTAGTTAAGCCTAGGACAGATGATGCTTAGGTCCACAAGGCCCCCCCCCTAGATGCCAGAGCACAGAGAAAACACACAACAGGCCTAAGTGTGGTGCATGCTGGTAATATTAGCACTTATATGGCGGAGGTGAGATTGAAAGTTTGAAAGTAGCCTGGGCAACATAGCGTGACACTGTTTCAAAAGAAAGAGGCATTTTATAAAACAGAAAATGAATATGAAAAATAGGAAAATAAAATCGGGGGCAAAAGCCATATGACAATACTAGACAAGTTATATGAAGTGTAGAATGGGGCTTACAGAACCTCATTCATGGTTATCATGATTATACTGACCATCCAATATACTACACATCATCTGTGCACCTCCTTCTCTCTGTATGCCCTCACCTTTTCCTCTACCCTTCTTCATCATGCACTAGTGTCGGGGCTTGATCAAATCATTTCTATGACCATAATTAGTACGTGAATCAACTTTTAAACATAACAGAGTGGTATGTCCATTTGGTATGATCAAACATGATAATTTTTTAAAGACAGGATTGCATGCACCCCAGGCTAGCCTTGAACTTCTGATCCTCCTGCCTCCACCCCTCAATCTTGGAATTACAGGCATGGACCCCCACACCCAGTTTCATGCCACATTTTAATTTTAAAACATAGCTCTTGGTTATTGTACAGTGTAATGGATGCATGACTGATGTCAACATATAATAAATTTTAGGCACTGAAAATATTTAGCTTATAAAACACATCCAGTTCTCTGTTTGTCTCTGCTTTTGTGGTGCCTGGGGGTTGAACTCGGGGCCTCACAGATGCGGGATGTGCACCCTACCACCAAGCTGCGCCCCCAGCCCCAGTTCTGCGTTCTTTACTGTCTCAAGCTCCACATTTGTCTCCCTTTCTCTGCTAGTGCTAGAATCATATTCGTATTTATTTTCTCTGCATGCATTCTTGGAATGTTTCTGCTCAGTAGAGATGTAATATCAAACTTTTCTCTTTTATTAAATATATCAGACAGCAGATTCTCTGGATGGTGAGCCCAAAGTTGCCAGAGGGTGTGTGTCTTTTGTCTGTTGTGAATTATGCCAACAGGCTCAGCAGAGCAGCGAAGACTGTTTTATATTATCAGCTGAGTATGCTAGAACTGGCCCTCCCAAGGATCGAGTTGTCTTCTATCTCTCCACCACCATCGGGAGAAATTTAAGTCTTTTCGACTTTTTCCATAGACGAAGTGCTTGTTTCCTTTGGCTTCCCTTCTGTTGGGCTTGGTTAATCCCTCCTAAGCCAAAGAACTCAGACTTAAAGCATGGACACTCCCCTCTTTGCACACTCTTCAATGCCTTTCATTTACTTGCCCTCAGCCCATCTGTCATGTTGAGTGTGCTCACACAAACTGTTCAGATTTCTATTTCACCATACTGCATTGCATTTGTGTTTCCGAGCTGGTTGCTTAGTTTTCCACCGCAGGAGAAAGTGAGTTGGCGTCGTACTTCAAATAGTCTCTTTCATAAACAGTAGTGACGGAATGCTCCCACACAACTGCCACCTTTGAAGTTGTTTAGTTTTCATGTTGATAAGGAAGGGAGCTGCTGACATTGGCTTTCTACACTTCAGATCAGTTCTCCAGGATCCTTATATGACTGTAAGTCTCCTAACTTCCAAGCTTTTCAAGTCTGATTCTTAAACTCATTCATTGCACAAAGCTGAATAAATTGCTTTTTTTTAAAAAAAAAAAATTCCATTTGTCCTGAAATAACAGCGTGAATTAGTGTCACCCCGCAGAGCTCATTGTGAAATTCACCGGGAAATCACAGATCTGTGGCATTCGAGGAGAGCTTCACGAATGATGGGCTGTAACCATCTCCCTCCAAACACTGCTCTCTCAAACCCACAGTTCTGACCCATATTTCTGCAGACCCGTATCAAGCCTTCGTTCATGATATGCCCATTCCCCATGAAGTTAGCCATAAGCTCCTTATTTTCTTCAGTGTCTCTGTTTCCTACATAAAGGTATGGAATGGCTTCAACATTAAAATTCTAGAGACTGCAGCAAACTGATAAATAAAAGAAGCCTTAGTCAATCGTAGGACTGCTCTATTTTCCCCAAACTGTGGAATGCCAACTTTAAAAGAAATACAGGGAACATCTGGCCCTATCTTTGTATTTTTGTACATGGAAAAGAAAGCTCATGAGAGTTTGAAGAATCTTGAGAGGCAACTGAAGTAACAAGCAGATCCTCATAAATGTGTATACATACATTATTCCAAAAATATGAAATATTAATGCTAATGTTATTTGGATTTGTTCCTTTTAATAAAAGCATCTTCAGACTAATGTAGACGGTTAGACTTTTAAAATCTCAAAACATGAACTGAGCACAGTGGCTCAGGTGTGTGTTCCTAAGCTGTTTGGGCAGCTAAATCAGGAACACTGCGTTCAAGGCCAACTTGAGAGGCTTAGTGAGCTTCTGTCTCAAAATAAAAGTAAAAGAAGGGCTAGGAATATGGCTCAGTAGTAGAATGCTTGTCAAAGTTGTGCAGAGTTCTGGGTTTGATCCCTAGTACTGAAAAGAACAGCAGGAATAACCTAATTTACCTCATTTATTTGCCAAAAAATTATAATTGAGGCTTCTGCCTTTTAAAAGTAAAAAAATAGGGCCAGGGAGATATCTCAGTAGCATCTTCTGTACCCTTCCACCCAAACTGATGATTTCTCAGAAGTGGTATATTCAGAAGTTTGTCAGTTCACCATGGGCATCTGTTAACAAATGATACATGTGTTTTGGTTCTAACCAGTTTTATGTGTGCCTGAGCGTGTTACTATAAAATATATGTCTTGTGTTAGAAATAAGAAGTAATCTTCTTAGAGAGCCCAGGGTAGCTTCAAACTCATTGTGTAGCTGAGGATGACCTTGAACTTACGATTCTCCTTCCTTCACGTCCCAGTGCTGGGATAATAGACCTGCAACACCACACCAGTTTCCTGCAGTGCTGGAGATCAAACCCAGGACTTTCCGGATAGTGGACAAGCACCTGACCCTCTGAGCATCATTCCCAGCCCCTAAGAAGTGATCTTAAAAGACGATGGCCTCACAGTAAAAATGTGACAGTGTCCATGCTATACTATCTTCATGATTGTTTGTTCCACACAAAGTATTCTTTGTCGAGAATTTAAAGGGCAAACAGGATTTTCTTTCCCTCTTGGTATTTCTAGCAGATGAACCACTGTAGTGAGTGGCAATGAACTAGAACTGAACCCTGGAAGCTGACAAAACCGATTACCTCCTCAAGTTAGGACTTTTAATACCCTCGAACATGAAGCCTGGCTGTAGTCACCCATGATCATTCAGAGTTGTCATATTGAGTTTGGAGAGTGAAGGCAAGACAGTTACTTTATTAGCAATGTGAAACAGAGTCTCGGTGTCTGCAGGCTTAATACAAAACTTTATGAACAATATGGTAATGCACAATGGGATTTTCTTAACTGACAAGGCTAAATTTGTGGTAGGGCATGTTTCAGTGCTTCCGTGTTATTGCAAACAAACAAACAAATGAAGAGGCACATCCCTGACACATAACCTAGCTGTTTCTTGCATGTTTTCTATGTCAGGAAGCTCATTGCTTAAGGAGATAGTCTCTTCCTCACTCAAAAACACGAGGTGCTACACGGATCTGTGTTAATACCTTATGAGGGTCTCAGAAAGTGTGGCCCCTGACACAGCAGTAGTAGCATCACCTAGAACCTTGTCAGGCAGAAATGTTATTGACCCCACCCTTGCCAGACTTCACAAATCAGAAAGTCTAAGATGAGGCTCAACCATATCTCTTGGTGAAATGAACACACGTTAAAGTTAGAGAACCATTGCCTTTTCTATAACTCTACAGACCCAATTTAACAAGGATGCTGTAGATATCAGCAATTTAGACTATTCCCTTACATTGTGTGAGTATATGTTGCTGTGGTTGATTTAATAAAGAAGCTGATTGACCAATAGCTAGGCAGGAAAAGGTTAGGCGGTAGAACCAGACTAAGAGGATGCTGGGAAAAGGGGTGGGATCTCAAGTTGCAAGAGACACAGAAATAAGCTGGATTTGCCATTTTGAAAAGCAGTACTGCTATGTGGCAGGATGTAAATAATATAAAATATGGGTTAATTTAAAATGAAAGAGCTAGTTAGTAATAAGTTTGAGCTATCAGTCAATCATTTATAATTAATAATAGATTTCTGTGTGGTTATTTGGGAACTGAATGGCAGGACAGAAAAGTCTGCCTACAAGAAATAACTATATTTAAATATTTAAATAACTAAAAAATATACATTTGAATTCTGCAATCCCTCTACAGATTTTTGAAATGGAACAAATATAATAGCTTTCCTAGATATTATTCTATTTTCATTGTGAGTCAGCCACTTCGAGGGTTATTTATTTCTAACATAAGGCACTGTTGTTTCTTATTTAATGCAGTGTGCAGATGGGACCCTAGGCCATCCAGGTTCAGGTACAGCTGGTAAAATCGGGACACAACAATTGTTAGCATAAACAGAATGTCTTGGTGTATTAGCTAAGATAAAAAAGTAGGATCTTCAGGATCTGCTTTTGTGGGTCTTTGTGCTCCCTCATGAATGCACACAGGGACTCTGTCATCACCCAACGATCCTTCATGGTGTTGACCATTTCTCTCCCTCCGGGCTTATGACATTTTCTGCTGGTGGTGGGAAGATGGCCGCCCCTTCACGCCCTCCCCTGCACGGGAAGATGGTCGCCCCTTCACACCCTCCCCTGCACGGGAAGATGGTCGCCCCTTCACGCCCTCCACCTGCATATGGACCCCGCCTGCCTCTAGAATCTGAAATGCTCTTCTAGAAATAAAGACGTTGTTACCAAACAATCCCGGAAACAAGCTGTCCCAGGAATGGACTGCCTCCTAGGGCAGGAGGGGTTGGGAAAGCTTGCTGGGCAGACAAAATAGCAGCAGCTATGATAACCTGTTACATAAACTGTTGTCACTGTGACTGTGAGAAGAAATTTAGGAAGACAGGCTGCCTTGCCCAAATCGTTCAAGTCAGTGAAAATTGAAACCAGATTTTTTTTTAAAAGCAATAACATTAACAATATCATCTTTCCTCGTTCACTAAAGGCCTCCCTAGAAAATTTTAGTTTGGGTCTTAAGTCAACATATTTGAATTAAACTTTTTCTTTTCTGAAAAAAAATTTATAAAAATAGTTGCATACATCTACAATAAAACAAGAATTACAAAAATCTAATTTCTCCTGTCCAAACAGATGGCTGAAATGTTTTTGGCATTCAGAAATGATTGTTACAAACTTCCAACTTGGCAGACATGTACTCCCATCAGAGGAAGGAGGGAACAATACAGCCAATATAAAGTCGTGAGGGTTTCAGTGATGAGAACAGAAACAAAATGGAACACTTAGTGGGTTTTTGTAAAAGCTGTGGCCCAAGGCTTCCTGGTTGAAAAGTTTTCATGTATGGCTTCTACTTAACATGATTATTTTTGTTAATGTGACTTCTACCTAACCCCAGGGAGAGCAGATATTATTATCTTCTTTGAACGTTGACAAGAACTTGAATTTTGGAATCTCTGCTGTGTAGACGATTAACTGAACTCTGCTTTAGCACTGCATAAGTAGGCCTTTGCCACGGGCTGTTTCAGACAGTTACAGGGTCTCAACGGATGGAAGGCTATGCAAGCCTGAAAAGATACTCAGACTGATGTTTCTTTCAGTGAAACTGTCCACTCTCTGTACACAGCACCAGCACAGTCAGTTTAGACATGGAAACGCCAGGAGATCCCAGGGTGGCAATTCTTCTGTTGGTCCAGCTTCATAGGGCATGCAGTATAGTGTCAACGTTCAAAGAAGATTCTAGATGAAGGGTTTTTGTTTTGTTTTGTTTTGTTTTTGTTGCCTCTTCTTCAAAATTCTGTCAAAGGATCAAACAGGGCATAAGGCTATTGCAAAAGCAAAGGAACATTATTGGGTCTTATGCAAAGGTCAGATCTTGGTAAAACATGAGCACTCTATTTTTCCATGACCTTTTGCAATAAATGTTAAGTTTGAAAATGTAGACGAGAGGAATTAGACTTGGCTACCCTTTGCTCACAATTCCATCTTGGTAGATAGCTGCGCAAAATAAGATCAGGGAAGCTTCACTCTCTTCTCCACATGAGATATGAAGTATGTCCTCCTATACATGTGTGTATGTGTGTATACATGAATGTGTGTGTGTGTGCATGAGTGTGTGTATGAGTATATGTGAGTATGTGTGTCTGTGGGTACACGAGAGAGTGTGTGCAAGTGTGTGAGTGTATGAGTGCATGAGAGAGTGTACGTATGAGTGTGTGAGTGTGTATGTGTGTCTGTATGTGCATGAGTATGCAAAAGTGTGTGTGAATATACGTGTGCATTAGTGAGTGTGTGAGTGTGTATGTGTATGAGTGTGTGTGTTTGTATGTGTGCATGAGAGTGTGTGTGTCTGTGTGAGTATATGTGTGTGTCTGTATCTGTGTGTCTATGAGTGTATGTGTAGTGGCCAGAGGACAATGTCATCTGTTCTCAGGTTCTATTCATCTTGATTTTTGAGACAGATTCTCTGACTGGCCTGGAATTCTCCCAGAAGGCTAGGCTGGTTGGCCAGTGAGCCCCAGGGATTCTCCTGTCTCTGCCTCCATGGTGCTGGGGTTACAAGCACACCACCATGTCAGCTTTTGGAATCAGCATTCCTCTGTGGTCTCTGTTACAGTTCCTGATTCCAGGTTCCCACTTTGAGCTCCTGCTCTGGCTTCTCTTGATGATGGACTATAACCTGGGAGCCAATAAACCCTCTCCTCCCACAAGATGCTTTTGGTCATGGTGTTTATCACAGCAACAGAACACTAACTAGGACAATGTCCATAAAGGCAAATACAGAATGTGGGTCAGCTGTAGCTGATGTCACATGGGTGAGGCTATGGAGTTCTTTGGAGGAAAAGAAAAGCCAAGCTAAACCTGACCTGGTTCTGGATTCATGGCAGCAATGCATCACTTCTCAGGGGGAAAAATAAAGTAAAAGAATAATACTGAATGCTGGAGAGATGACTCACTTGTTAAGGACCTGAGTTCAGTTCCCAGCACCCACATTGTAGCTCACAACCTGTAATTCCAGCCCCAGGGAGAAGACAAACACCCCAGGCCACCGTGCACACCAGCACCAAGATGTACACAGATATCCCCCCAACACACACACACACACATACACACACACACACACACACACACATAATCAAAAATAATTTCTAGCTGGGTGGTGGTAGTGCACACCTTTAATCTCAACCCTTAGGCGGCAGAGGCAGACAGATCTCTGAGTTTGAGGCCAGCCTGGTCTACAGAGTTAGTTCCAGGACAGCCAGGACCACACAGAGAAACTGTGTCTCAAAAAAACAAAAACAAAAACAATCTAAAAAATTTAATAATATTGAAGATTTAAATAAAAAAACAGAATCACAGAAAAAGATATTTTACCATCAAATTCTTTTTACAAATTGAATGCAATTGGAAGGAAAAATACTGTTCTTCTCACAGATGAAAAAATAATTCACTTTTCAAGCACTCATCTTACACAGCATGATGTTATTTGTATTCAAATAAAGTATGTACACAAAACCCGTGGACATCAAATATAACTAGTAATGGCATCTATTTATATCTGAATGGTAGAATTATGGACATTCTTTCCTCTTAGCTAATTTGTAGTTTATAAAATGGCTAAAATGAACAAGCCTAATGTTTCTAACAAAAAATTATGGAAATTCTTTTTTGTTTGTTTGTTTTAAGACAGGGTCTCACTAGGTAACCCTGTCTGGCTCAGAATTGGCTATATAGACCAGGCTGTCCTGGAATTCTCTATGTAGACCAGGCTGGCCTGGGACTCACAGAGATCTGCCTGCCCCTGTCTCCATAGTGCTCGGATTAAAGTCATGTACTGCCATGTCCATCCTTGAAAATTACTTTTAAAAGCAAAATTTAGGATAAATTGTCATTTTCTTTTCTGAAATTAATTTTTCATCCTGGAAAGGTGCTAAAAAGCTTTCTAAGATGTATCAACCTTTTAAAGATTGGTGTCACTCAGCCCTGCTATGCTCCATTTAAAATGCTGCAGACTCAGCATTGAACGTTTTCCATTCTTTCAGCTTTGCATGAGACTGCATCTCTATCTTTGCAATGCCTCTCTGCCACCTCTTTTATTTTTTTCTTTTGCAGTGATGGAGATGGAACTGAGGGTCCTGCACCAGCTAGGCGAGTCTCTATCAGTGGGTCACATCACAGTCCTTCCTCACGTTACCTTACCCACAATCCCCTGGCTTGCTGATGCTTTGCTTGGTCCATCTGTTTCTTCCTACTTTTCACATCTCAAGCACTGGTTGTTTCCCTGGGGCCCACCATCCTGCAGGCCTTCGCATTCTCTCCCATCTTACCGTGCCAGCATCCACACCCAATTGCCTCCCGCCTATGGCTTGTCATACCTCCATTTGTGTGTTTCTCTCAGCCATAACAAGGACTGCTGGCTGTGTGTAAGATAATCACATTGTTTCAGTTTCCCTGCAGCCCCAACAAGAAGACTAAGTTCCTCCACTGGAAATTCTAGTGTGAGCTGGGTGTGGTGGCACATTTATAACGCCAGCACTGAGAGATGGAGACATGTAGTTCTCTGGGGCCTGATGGCCCTCCAGCTTAGCTTACTTGGCAGGTTCTAGATCAGTGAAGTACCCTGTGTTATAAACAAGGTAGATGGAATTTGAGGATTGACAGCCAAGACTATCTTCTGATCCCCACATGCTGGTGCGGGAAAATTGTCTGTATTCTGTCAATTATATTTTAAATAAACGCTGATTGGCTGGTAGCCAGGCAGGAAGTATAGGTGAGCAAACCAGACAGGAAGTAGGGGAAGGGCAATGAAAATAGGAGTATTCTGGGAAGAAGGAAGCTCTTTCCCCAGTCCTGCCCAGACCACGGAAGAAGCAGGATGTGACCTGCCCCTCTGAAAAAGGTACCAAGCCATGTGGCTAACATAGATAAGAATAATGGGTTAATGTAAGTTATAAGAGCTAATACGAAGCCTGAGCTAATGGGCCAATCAGTTTATAATTAATATAGACTCTCTGTGTGATTTTCTTTGGGACTTGCCAGCTGTGGGAACTGGGCAGGACAGAAACCCTGACAAGCAGCCCCTCATGTTACAACATGCACTCACACAGAGATGTACTACTGTCCTGCACAAACATGAACATGCATACATCCATCCACACAAAGAATCTGGTGTATGCCATGGGCAACTGCTCTGTCCAGTATCACTAGCATTCCAAGCATAAGCTATACCTATTTGCACTTCTACTGAGTTGTCCCTGACACCAAGGCCTGAAATCTTTGAAAGAAGGTAAAAACGTGGCATACATCCCCATTCTGTGACCACATGACAACAACATGCTCTCCTCTGAAGCCCTAGAGGCCACCTGTATTTGTACACAGTGAAAAGTGGGAACGATGGCTCTACCCCTTCCCCACCACCCATATCAACTAGATCACCCACTAATACCAGGACTGACGGAGTTTAGCAAGTGTCCACGATGTCTTCCGGAAGCCTTGGGAGATAATCCCCAATCCACTCTAGCCAAGCTGTGGTTTTCATCCCACCATACTGCAGAACAAAGAGAATAAGTTCCAATTCTTCACAGACCTTGAAAGAACAATACTCAACTTTGTATGGAAAAACAAAAATCCCAGGATAGCCAAAACAGTCCTGTACAGTAAAGGAACTTCCGGAGGCATCTACATCCCTGACATCAAGCTCTATTATAGAGCTACAGTAATGAAAACAGCTTGGTATTGGCATAAAAACAGACAGGTTGACCAATGAAATTGAATCAAAGACCCGGGTATTAATCCACACACCTATGAGCACCTGATTTTTGACAAAGAAGCTAAAATTATACAATGAAGAAAAAAGCATCTTCAACAAATGGTGCTGGCATAACTGGATGTCAACATGAAGAAAAATGCAAATAGATCCATATCTATCCCCATGCACAAAACTCAAGTCCAAATGGATTAAAGACCTCAATATAAATCCAACCACATTGAACCTGATAGAAGATAAAGTGGGCAGTAGCCTTCAATGCATGGGCACAGGAGACCACTTCCTAAACTGAGAGCAACAATGAATAAGTGGGACCTCCTGAAACTGAGATGCTTCTGTAAAGCAAAGGACCCAGTCAGTAAGACAAAAAAGCAGCCTACTAAATGGAAAACGATCTTCACCAACCCCACATCAGAGGACTGATCTCCAAAATATACAAAGAACTCAAGAAATTAGAAATCAAAATTCCAAATAATCCAATTAAAAATGGGGTACAGATCTAAACAGAGAACTCTCAACAGAAGAATCTCAAATGGTTGAAAGACACTTAAGGAAATGTTCAACATCCTTAGCCATCAGGGAAATGCAAGTCAAATTGACTCTGAGATATTATCTTACACCAGTCAGAATGGTTAAGGTCAAAAACACCAATGATAACTTATGCTGGAGAGGATGTCGAGTAAGGGGAACACTCATCCATTGCTGGTGGGAATGTAAACTTGTATAACCTCTCTGGAAATCAGTATGGTAGTATCTCAGAAAACTGGGAATCAACCTACCTTAGGACCCGGCAATACCACTCTTGGGCATATACCCAAAGGATGCTCAATCATACTACAAGGACATGTGTTCAACTATGTTCATAGCAGCATTATTTGTGATAGCCAGAACCTGGAAACAACCTAGATGTCCCTCAACTGAAGAATGGATAAAGAAAATGTGGTACATTTACACAATGAAGTAATACTCAGTGGTAAAAACCAATGACATCTTGAAATTTGCATGCAAATGGATGGAACTAGAAAAAAAAACATCCTGAGTGAGGTAACCCAGATTCAAAAAGATGAGCATGGTATGTACTCACTCATAAGTGAATACTAACTGTAAAGCAAAGGATAACAAGCCTATAGTCCACAACCCTAGAGAAGCTAAGTAACAAGGTGAACCCTAAGAAAAACATATAGATCCCCCTTGGAAGGGGGAATAGAAAAGATCTCCTGACAAAAATGGGAGCATGGGAATGGAGGGAGAAGGGAGAGCAGAAGGGGAGGAGGATAGGAGAAGGGAAAGGGAAGGAGAACTTGAGGGAACAGGATGGCCGAGACGGAGGAAGAGCAGAGATGGAGAGCAAGGAAAGAGATATCTTGATGGAGGGAGCCATTATGGGGCTAGCAGACAACCTGGCTCTAGAGAAATTCCTAGGAATTCACGAGGATGAGCCCAGTTAAGACACTAAGCAATAGTGGACAGGGTGCCCGAATTGGCCTTTCCCTGTAGTCAGATTGGTGACTATCTTAAATGTCACCACAGAACCTTCATCCAGCAACTGATGGAAACAGAGGCAGAGACCCACAGTGGAGCACTGGGCTGAGCTTCCAAAGTCCAGTCAAAGAGTAGGAGGAGTGAGAATATGAGCAAAGAGATCAAGACCATAATGAGCTCACCCACTGAAACAGTCTACCTGAATCAATGGGAGCTCACCAACTCCAGCCGGACAGGGAAGGAACCAGCATAGGACCAAACTAGACCTCTGAACGTGGGTGACAGTTGTATGACTGGGGCAGACTGTGGGGCCACTGGCAGTGGCACCAGGGTTTACCCCTACTGCTTGTACTGGCTTTTTGGAACCCATTCTTTTTGGATAGATACCTTGCTCAACCTAGATATAGTAGGGAGGGCCTTGGACCTTCCTCAAAGCAATGTGCCTACCTTCTCTGAGGAGTGGATGAGGGGTGGGGTGGGGATGGGGAAGGCAGCGGGAATGGGCAGAGGGAAGCGAGTGGGAACTGGGATTGGTATGTAAAATGAAAAATGATAGTTTGTTTTCTTTTTTAAAAATTTTTTAAAAAGCAGAGCGAGAGAATGTGTTAGGCAGGGACAAAGGACAAATTCAAGTTCTCTGACAATCCACATGTGGGGCTTTACCGCCTTTAATCCAGATGAAGTTGAAAACTAAAAGCAGCTCATCCCAGATGGCTGCAGGGTCAAATGTGTCTGGTTGTGACTCCCTTGACAAAGAGCAGGCACCCTTCTCCTGAGGGCTGACTCCTTGAGAGTAGAGTCTGCCAATAGATCCTATCTCCTGCCCGAGCAGGAAGAGCAAATCTCACTTTAAGGTTCTTTCCGTTGCCTCTCACTCAGCAGCTGAGTTGTGAGGACACTACTGGAAACCTAAAGACACCCAGTGACCACACACAGCTGTGCACTGCCCTCCTGGGACCTTCGCCCTCTCTGATCGTCATCTCCTATGAGTAGATTACACTAATCTCTGGACCTACCCTCAGAGGCAGCTTCAGGACTGCTGTGAAAGTTGCTACAGGCTGGCCTGGATCCTGTGGTCCTCCTGCCTCCACCTCGTCTGCATCACCAGTGCAATTGGCTGTGAAGTCTGCTATAAATGCTCAGGGCTTGTCTGTAACTTACACACTTCTATCCCAAAATCCGCATAGCACTGACTTCCTCCTCTTTGACATACATTTTTATGAGGGAATCCAGTGCTGTCACCAGTTCCTGCTCACTGAACTCAAAATGAGTCCAATGCCACTAATTCAGTGTGATATTCTGCTTCCACAAAAAGATCGAGATGGCCAAGGTCCCTAGAGATGACCTAACTGTGAAAAGACAATGAGTGTGTGACCACACTTCTGCAGGCTTACAGGCATGGAAAACTGTGTGTGTGTTTGTGTGTCTGTGTGTGTATGTGTGCATTTCTGTGTGTCTCTGTATGTGCATGTGTCTGTGTGTCTATGTGTGTGTGTGCGTGTGCATGTGTCTGTGTGTGTATGTGTATGTCTGCATGTGTCTCTGTGTGTGTGTGTACATATGTCTATGTGTCTGTGTGTGTACGTGTGTGTGCATGCATGCATCTGTGTATGTATCTGTGTGTACATGTGTCTGTGTGTGTGCGCGTGTGTCTGTGTGTTTGTGTGTGCACGTGTGTGTCTGCATGCGTCTGTGTGTGTGCATGTGTCTGTGTATGTACGTGTGTGTGTGCATGCACACATCTGTGTGTGTGTCTGTGTGTGCACACAAGTGAATGTGGAGGTCAAAGATCAGATGCTGTTGTCTTCCTTAATGTCTCTCCACTTGGATTCACAGTCTCTCACTAAACCTGGAGCTTAATGATTTGACTATACTGACTGGCCAGCGAGCTTCAGGAGTTCTCTTGTCTCTACCCCTATTTCTCAGCTCCTTTCAGTGCTGGCACACTCTTTTATACTCAGTTCACATCTGTAACCACTGGCTTGATCCATATGCCTCTGACAAAGGTTTATACAGGTGAATTAAATGGTGCTGTGTTTGGAGTTGCCACCCTTGTGTCCCTTTGCCCATTGTCACAGCCCTTCTTGAGATACAGTATTGCTTTTATTTAGCTCACAGCTTGAGAGAACAATACAGCATGGTGGGGAAAGCATAGCAGCAGAGCATATGGCACCAGCCATATTACCTAGGACCAGGAAATAGAGAGCAGTGGCTGTTGTTCCCCAGCTCACTTTATTTATTTATTTTTATTAAGGCCAAGTCCACAGCCTATGGGTAATGCTGCCAATACTTAAAGTGGGTCTTCACTGTTCATTACACCTTTCTAGAAACACCCTCAGACATACCCAGAGATGTGTTTCCATGGTGATTCTAAATCTTACCAAGTAGACAATAAAAATTAACTCTCACAGTCATGGCTGGGGGCAACCAGAGTTATCACTTGGGCATTGTGCCAAGATTCTCCCGTCCGTTTGTACACAGTATGATCATTTTGTGTTGGTCAAGGGTTACTACAGGAAATGAAACCCCCCTAATGAGTTTACATAACCACTGTGTCAGAATGCCTGTCCAACTTCAACAGACAGTTTCGGGGCCGAACATGAGAGCAATGAACAGGAATGTGATACTGCAGAGGCATGGTGCTGATGGATGACGCTGATGGACTTGCTATTGGTGAGGACATTAGTGTGGCAATGTAGATCACAGCCAGAATTCCTCCAGGGTTTCCCAGAGGTGCCCTGCATCTTTGTTAGGATCTGTCAGTCCTGTTAACTGACAGGATTTTTGTTTTGTTGATGTGGATTATGGGGATGATGAGATCTAATATCAAAGGGTAGGTCTGCACTCTAATGAGAAAGCCATTGTTGCCATACCTTGTAATACCACCAACACCTTAATGGCAGAATTAAACTGTGAGCCAACATACTGAAGGTCTTGGATACGGCTCAATGGTTGTCCCTGGGTGTCATTCCCAAACCTGTGAGAGACGAAGGAGGGGAAGGGAGGGAGTGGGAGGGGTAGGAGAGAGAGAAAGAGAGAAAAAGAGAGAGAGAGAATACAAAAATAATCTTTGCCATCTCTTATAGAGCACTGGCTCACATTACTCCCTTGGTCCAACCCTGTATGTCACCATGCATTCCCTGTGATTATTTCAACATGAGGTTTTTCTCAACCTGTAAAAGCTGACCCAACCTCAATTTATCCAGCTTCCCTTTAGATGCCTTTGTGAATGACCAGATGTCCTTCTTCCAGCTGTTTCTCAAGTGATTCAACTCTCTCCATTTATAAATTGTAATAAATTGGGGCTGAAGGTATCCAAGATCAGGTACCCTTGAGGCACAGCTTCAGAGCCGGGTGTTCGTGTGCAGAAAGTCCATCAGGGATGAACACTAGTGGGAAGAAGTCAGGACTGGGTAGAAGGAAGTGCTGTGTTGGGGCAAATGCAGCAAAAACCGGGCTGTAGCCAAAGAGGAGCTCAGAATAGCCTGTCCTGCCCTGCATCCATTGGCAATTGGTGGAGAACCGGAGTGGGGCTGCGAGCATTGTCTTAGAAAGTAGCAGAACTGCGATGGCCAGCCCTCGCAGCAGCTGGGAAAACAGATCTCAGCCTTGAAGAGAGGCTCTGAATGGCAGTGCTTCCCAGAACTCCTACCCTCCATCCTTTCTGCCGCTTAGCCCGATTCTATAAGTTATGTCCTGTAAACAATTCCTCTAGGACTCCGATATTTTTGTTGCTGCTGCTCTAGGAAATTTTAAAGTATTCTGTCACCGCAGCAATGGATCCTGGGACACCACCACCACCACCACCCAGCCTCCATTCCAGATTTCCCATACCCTTGGCCAGTATCTCTGCTCCTCTAAGTGCCTTCCCTAGTGGGAAGACCTAGACTTCATCCCTGCTGGTCTGAAACCTTGCAAGCCTTGCCCTCTCAGTCTAAAATTGTGGCACGTGCACAGTCACCATCAGGGACGGTAAAGGGAGTAAGATGAGATTTGCTGAGTGTCACACCTATTTTTCCTGGTGCCAGTGTACATCAGCTGTCCCACTTTCTCCCGATGACTACAGTCAGTCACCCATGCTGTGTCCCCAGTTTGAAAAATCCCCAGAATAACTCCCTTTCTTCTCTTGCTATTACAACAAACTTGAGGGAATGGAGCAGCGTCTGCAGTGTTACGGCTCCATGTGCTGAGTGTTGTATCCCTAATGGGGGCAGTTTCCCTTCAGCATATAAGACCTCCAGATGCACAGGGTGCAGAGTTGCAGGTCCAGGATGCATGAATGCTGACAGTGACAACAAATGCAACCTCCTCTGCTTCTATCTTGTTTCCTCAACCTAAGTACTCTTCCTACTGGGGGCACAGCATCGTACAATGGCATCTGAAGTATACTATGCTCTAAAACCTGGATGACAGTGCCCCATCCTTTCAGGTTATCTTCTCTAAGTCTGAGCATCTATGATCATTTCAAAGGCCATTCTATCTCATTAATAGTCTGTCAGGATCAGAGTGGTATCATATTTATAGAATCAGTTGGTTGTAGAGTTTTGTATTCACGTTTACTATACCCTTGCTGTAAATTAGGAGCCTTGAATGGGTACAATGTCATGTCATAGCTTACCATATCTGTGGACCAAGTACTTGGTAATCATTCAGAAAATGCTGGCTGATACCAGAAGGCATGAAAAGCAAATTTACAGCCATATGTGTCTTAGTTCAGGATTTTATTGCTGTGAAGAGACACCATGATCACAGCAACTCTTATAAAGGAAACATTTAACTGGGGTGGCTCGCTTACAGTTTCAGGGGTTTAGTTCATTATCATCATGGTGAAAAGTGTGGCAACATGCTGGCAGATGTGGTGCTGGAGCTGAGAGTCCTACATCTTGCAGGCAACAGGAAGTTGACTGACCCACTGGGCTGTATCCTGAGCATAAGAAACCTCAAAGCCTGCTCTCACAGTGACACACTTCCTCTAACAAGGTTATACCCACTCCAACAAAGCCACACCTCCTAATAGTGCCACTCCCTGTGAGATTATGGGAGCCAATTACATTCAAACTACCACAGTATGTATTAATTCTTATCATGATTAATTGCTGACCTTTCCAATGCAAAAGAAAAGGATCCAAAGTTGCCACTGAAATGGCGGCTACATTGAATATGCAGGGTGATTTGTGTAAAAGCTAAATCAGACACTGGGCAGTAGCAACAGCTAGATCATCATTGCTAAGTGGGAGTCCATGCCATTAGCCTGGGTAAAGCCTAAATCCTCTGCCACCAAAGCCAATCTGTTCTGTGCCCATTGTGGCAGCACAGGGTAGCTGATGACAAGGGCTCTGTAATAGTTCTTACAGTAAAGCCATCCTATCTGCTTCTTCTTTGGTGCCTATGTTATCACACCTTCTGACACAACAAAACTCTAAAATAAATAATTTAAGGGGGGGATCTGTTTCAGCTGATAATTTCAGAAGATTCGGTCCAAGGTCAGCTTTGAGCTTCAGAAGAGGCACAACACCATCGTAGCAGATGCATGTGGCAAAGACTCCTTACCTTAAGGCAGAGAGTAGAGAATAAAAACAAAAGGCCAAGGGTGAGGTAGACCTCTCCAAGCCCCATCCCCAGTGACCTACTTCTTCCAACTAGGCATCTTGTCCCAATAACGCCTCCACATTATTAATCTACCAAGGGCTTAATCCTTTGACTAGGACAGAATCCTATCAACTCGCAACCAAACCATCAACAAAGGAGTCTGGGAGTACTTTACTGCATGACTTTACCATTGATGTCTCTGGTGGTTTGGAAAAAAATGGCCCTTCAAAGAGAATGACACTATTAGGAAGTGTGGCTTTGTTGGAATAGGTATGGCCTTGTTGAGGAAGTGTGTCACTGTGAAGGCGGGCTTTGAGGTCTCATATATGCTCAAGTCAACTCTGGTATCTTAGACCACTTCCTGTTGCCTGCAAGTCAAGATTTAGGACTCTCAGCTACTTATCCAGCACCATGTCTGCCTGCATGCCACTGTGTCCCACCAAGATGATAATGAATTGAGCCTCTGAACTATAAATCACCTCCAATTAAATATTTTTCCTTTATAAAAATTGCATGGTCATGGTGTCGCTTCACAGCAGTAGAAACCCTAACAAAGCCAATGGTCTATTTCAGCTGACATCTAGGAAGAACTTTGCCAATTGCATGGCCCCAGGGCGATAAGCACTATCCCTGCTTCAGAAACCACTACTGGTGGCATTCTCCTTCCTCACGACCTATGGGTAATACAGCTGTAAGACCTACTTGAAAACTGGCTCTCTCAGACCATTCCCAGAGCTGCCAACTGCCTTAGATACCACAAGAAGAGTAAGCTTTGAGATGGTAACACTGAGGGAAGTCACCAGACCTACATGAATAGAAAAAAAGTCTGAGCCAAGGGAGGAGATGAATTGCATTCAACTCACACGAAGACTTAGTGGAAATCACAGAGGTTTCTGGGCTATATGTAGGCCTCTTCAGAGAGACTTTGTGAGTTGAGCAAAGTGGCTTTCTTTAGTTACTGGCAAATTATAGGAAATAATTCAGCTAAGTGCAGTCAGTCAGTTACCACCACTCCCAACAGCTGGGTGAATCAGGCTCTCAGTTTTGAACAGGCCTGTGGGCAGCACACCATAGCATCCACCACATAAAGCAAATTCTTCCTCAGATAAAAAGAACTAATAACACATAAGTTCTTCTACTGTAAGAAAGGAGTCTTAGCCCAGATGAATTAGGCCTAAAAATATCAGTAGTATTATTAGTATGGTCATTATGTATGACTTCATAGATCAAAAGGGGGGAAAGTGTACCCTCTATGACCTGAAGGGTGCCCTTTTTATGTTTTGTGTAGCCTTTCCTGAAATAACAGCTTGGTGAAGGAAGAACTCAGCCTTCTGAACTTCTCATGGGCGTGTACTATCACCATCTGTGAGGAGACATTGTTCATCTGACACAACCTAGAAACAGATAGGAAGAGGGAGCCCCAATGGAAGAATTTCCTTGGTCAAACTGACCTTTTTTCATGTCTGTGGGCAGTGTCACCCTCTGAGCAGTGCCACCCAGTGAGCAGCGTCAGCCAGCCAGTGAGCAGCATCAATCAGAGAGCAGGGTCAGTCAGTGAGCAGCGTCAGTCGGAGAGCAGCATCAGTCAGTGAGCAGCGTCAGTCAGAGAGCAGCGTCAGTCAGTGAGCAGGGTCAGTCAGAGATCAGCGTCAGTCAGAGAGCAGGGTCAGTCAGAGATCAGCGTCAGTCAGAGAGCTGCGTCAGTCAGAGAGCAACATTCCTCTATGGTTCTGCTTGAGTTCTCTCCCTGCTGGATTGTGACCTGGAAGTATAAGATGAAATAAACCTGGTTGGAGACAATGTTGGTCACGGTGTTTATCATGGCAACAGAAAGAAAACTAGACACCATCTATAACAAGACCTCACTATCCTCACACCTTCATCTCCTGAGTGCTAGGATTTGAACATAATTCATCATGCCTGACTCCATACATCCTTCATGAATGTATTCTCCACCAAGTGCTTCTGGCAGAATTGAGAACTGGTTATCTTTTCTTTTCTTCCTTTCTTCCTCCCTCCCGCACTCCCTCCCTCCTTTCCCCTCCTTTTCTTCCTTCCTTCTTTTCTTTTCATTTGATTTGTTTTTTGAGACAGGATCTCACTATGTAGCTCTGGCTGTCCTGGAACTCACTATGTAGACTGGGCGGGCCTTGAACTCACAAAAATCTGCCTCTGCCTCTCAAGTGCTGGGACTAAAGGTGTGCACCACCACCAGCTCTGGCTCGCTTTTCTACATAACCCTTCTCTGGATGAGTGGCACTGCTTTCACACTGTGTGCCTTTGCAGATTCGGTCAGAATGACCTCTCTTACCCCTTGTCTTCCTCCGGAATTCTATTCATTCTCCAAGACTCTGAGAGCTTATTCATCCATAGCATTGCTAGATTTAGTAAATAAAAATACAGGACATCCAGTTACATTTCAAATAAACAACAAATAATTTTAGCGCAAGCCTACCCAAATGTCCCATGGGAATATTTATTCCCATGTATCTTATTTAGCAATCCTATTTCATTCTTCAAATATTTGTTGATTATCTACCATATGATAGTAACTACTGAGCACTGAGACTAGTACCCAATAAATAAATTAACTCCAAAATCCTGCTGTCATTGAGTTTACATTCTAGTGGATGGAGTTAGGCCATAAATAAGCAGGAAAGTAAATACTCGAACGTATCATTAAAACATAGATACCGTGCAGAACGGAGCGAGGGTGGGAGGACAGGACGTGTTGGTGGGAGTGGGTGTTGCCCTTATAGTGAGATCTCATGGAGACAGTGAAATCTAGCAGAGCCCTGACAGAGAAAGCACGCAACATTGGGGAAGTGCACGTTCCAGAGCGGACACTCCCTGAGATGGAGGCCTATTTGGCATATTAGGGGCCAGCAAGGAGGCCAGAGTAACTGGAGAACAGTGACCAGAACAGGTAACTAGGAAACAAAGTCAGAGGTGACCGCTCTAGATGCTTCTGCATTAACTCTGGAGAGACAGAGCAGACATGAGATTGGGTTCCGTATTTTAGACAAAGTCAATTGTCAGCTAGCAGATTTGTTAAATAAGTAACTTCTATGCTGAAAACTGACTCTCCCTGTGGGAACAGGCAGGCAGGAAAGAAACAAGCAGACCAATCATGAGATCGATAGAGGAGCCCCAAAGAGAAATGCTAATGGCTGATGGCTGGTAGCTGGCACCACGGTTGTAGACACAGGGCTTCCAAGTGGCTGGATCCGAATCTACTGAGGAAGTAGATTGGTGATTATATGTGGGGTGTACTATTATTTAGATCTGGAATAAACCCCAAAGATGCAGCCCCTAGCCTGTTGTCAGAAGCTGGTAGAACCTCTGAGAGGTGGTACCTAGTGGGAGATCGTGGGTCACTTTGGTGTGCTATTAAGAAAAATACTAGTATCCCAGTTTCTCTCTCTCTCTCTCTCTCTCACTCTCTCTCTCTCTCTCTCTCTCTCTCTCTCTCTCTTCAGTGTCTCCCTATGTCACTGAGGCTGGTCTCTAACTCTTAGACCATTTCCTTCCTCACCCCCTGAGTATCTAGTACTACAGATACATGCCACAATTCAGTATCCAACCTGATTCATTCTATATTGAATGAGGGATAGACAGACAGAGAGTCAGAGAATAGAAAGACAATGCTTTCAAGAGGTTTGTTTATAAAATAGGAATGATTCCCATAAGACTCAGAGGTAATAATGTCATTTAAAACAAGGGTAAGAGGGCCAGGGGCCAAGTCCAGGAACAGGGGAGACAGGAAGGGAACTGGTGCCAAAGTGAAGAATCTGGCCAAGGTCAGGAGCACAAAAAGCCCCACATTCGGAGCCAGGATGAGCTTGCAGAGAGTGAAGCCTGAGGTAGGCAGGAGCTGTGGGAGGAGCCATTACAAAGGCTGGTCCTCTGCCTTGGCAAAGTCTGAAGCAAGTTAGGGGTAAAGAAGGAAAGAAGGACCTGTCCAAATACCAGAGAGAGAGCCTATGTAAAGTTGTCAGGGAGGGGAGTGTCCCGTGGACTCACGGGACAGCCAGACAGCCCTTCAGTTGCTTGGGACCTAAATTCAAACCAACACAGCCTGGTTGTGTGTTTTCCTTCAGTCACATTCAGCTGTCCAAATGCAGGCAAGGAGTAGGCTGAACACTGGATAGAGGCAGGGGTGGAATTCTGGCAAGCAAATGTGTCAAAGGGATCAAGAAGCCAGGAAGTCTAATGTGTGGGCAGGGGAATGTTTACAGTGACTGCCCGAAAACTCTAAATTGGGGTGGAGAGGGGGCGGGAAATAACAGACAGGTGGTGGAATTCATAGGCGGCTGGGGGCGGGGGGTCCAGTAGGGTTGGAGGATTACTAGACTTAGTGAGAGAATAGAAACGGGTAGAAAGAGAGCCGAAATAAGAAGTGGCAGTCAGGAGGCCCTGGGGAGAGTCTATGGAAGGCTTGAAGTTATGGATGACTAACTGAGACAGTAGCAATCACAACAAGAAAGGAAAACAGGTATGCAGAGGCCGAGAAATTAAGGTTTCTGTGCATGTGCAGACACCAGCAACAGTTGCATGTTGGCGAGGATGATGATGAGCCACTGTGTCTGTTTTCTATCGTTGCTCTAACAGGCTACCACAACCGTACAGCTCAACACAATACACATGGATTCTCTTCTCATACGGTCTTCAAGGCGTTCAAACCATCAGCAGGCTGGTTCTCAATGGCAGAGCCGTCTGCCTACATCCAACGCTAGGCACTGCTCTATTTCCTTGGTTTCAGGCTCCTTCTCCACAGTGGCAGCATCACAGCCTTTGCTGCTGCCCAGCCTCTCCTCTTGGTTCAGACACTCTTATAGATTACTTTGGCTTCATGAAGATATTACTTCCCGCTCAAAACTCTCCACAAGGCGTCCCTTGCTGTCCACATAGCCTCAGCTTCTGGAGATTAGGGCATTGATGTTTTTCTGTCAGCTTAGCAGCCACACCTGAATTTACTGATATTTTAACTACCTATACCCACAAGGTCCCGCAGTTAGCACCCGACCGTTCAGATTGTGGCCTGGAGAAACTTCCAGTCCTGCTGGCACCAGCTGGGCCATGACTGCCACCACCAAATGTAGACTTTAACTAAATCTCTATAGTTCGATTTACCAATAAAGACTCGGGAGTCAGATGCTGGGATGAAAATTTGCTAGATCAGAGAGACTGAGAAGCAACCAGCTGACTTTCCCTTTTGGCCAGAGGCCCAGTGTCTCTCCACTCATCCCAAGCCAAAAAAGACTTTGAATCTCCAAGTCCCTCCCTACTCCTTCCTGTGCAACTCTCTATCCATATCCCTGGTTCCTCTGTCTAGTTCCTGTCAACTAGTTGCTGGCTCCGCCCCCTGGCCCACAGTTGATTATATTAACAGTCTCAGAGTTTCACAGTATGATCAAATAGCCCGCAACACATGGATATCTTTGGAGGGTCATCCTTTTGCCTCCCTCAACCTGCTTGAAGAGTCTCCACTTCTAGCTACTCTACCCCACTCCATCCCAGACTGGATTTATAAGATTCCCGCATACGAGTATTTCTTTGAGTATTTATTGTGGTTAGTTTGGGGTTAATTTTCTATTAAGTAGATTTTGATGTCCTAAACATTTCACTCTAATTCTGGGTGTTATTTTATGTCTTTGTCTCCTCAGGGAGACTGTAAATCCAACCAGGACAGAAATCTCTCAAATACATCTCCACACTCCAAGTGCCCAACATTGCATCTGGCATACAGGACAAGTTAAGGAACCTTTCTGAATAAATGAACGAACTCTGGTTGCTTTTAGTAACAAAAGCACATTAAGTGACAGACATATATGACAAGAAAAAAATTTATAATCCTATTCAATTTTGTTGTTGTCATTTTGTTTTGTTTTTGTTGTTGAGAGAGGGTCTTACCTCATACCCAGGCTAGCCTCGGATTCACTATGCACTCAGGCTGTCCTTGAACTCACAGCAATCCTCCTGCCTCAGTTTCTTGAGTTCTTGGAGGCATATACATCAAGCCCTATCTGGCTTCTTGAAAAATACTAAATCAGTATGTTGTGATGCATGTAGGTATCATCTCTAGTCTTCACACCCACCCCCCCAGATGTCTGAAACCAATGGAAGGGTTTTTGCATGTTATGTATTTTTTAATAGCCACCAGCTAAACATATTCATTCAAGAGCACTTAGATATGAAAGCTGTCAGTGTTTCTACCAATGCTAAATTTAGTAATTTAGATCGGGCCCTGTCTCCATCTTTGGGTCAAACAACAATTAGAGAATGAGAAAATATGAAAGTAATTGAATAAAGCCCCAAATTCCTCCAAAGGAAGCCTGGCAAAGTAATAATGTTCAAAACAAAAATCAACTGTGTGGGGCTGGGGATTAGTTCTGTTGGTGGAGTGTTTTCCTAGCATACATGAAGCCCTGGGTACAATGCTCAGTGCTCAGGGTGGGAGGGAGCAGAAGTGGTAGTGCACACCTGCAATCCTGGCACTTTGGAGGTGGAGCCAGGAGCATCAGGATTTGAAAGTCATGCTCACTACATAGTGAGTTCAAGGCCAGGCTAGGCTACATGAGGCCCTGCTTCAAAAAAAAACAAAAATCAACTGTAGACTTTTATAATATCCTCTTATAAAAATTATCATAAAGAATTAGATGACAACAGAGAGACTCTTTTATCTACAGTTACACATGATGGGAAATTATTTCTGGGTTTCTGAGTTCATTATAAATCTTTTGTAAATCGAATCATCAAAGTATAGGGTTTTTTTTTTTTTTGTTTCAGCAGACAGCTTGTCTCCTTCGGCTGTGTGATCCCCCTCCTGTGGGACACTTTGTAGCTTACATCGACCAGCATCGAGACGCATCCCAGGGTAGATATGGCTCACTAGTAGAGCACCTGCCTAACATGTATGAAGTCCTGAGATCTGTCTCCAGCACCACAATGACCCACCCAAACCACTGATCAGCTACTGAACTGAATAAATGCCAGGAGATTTTTGTTATCAAAATTATTGAGACTCTGTCCTAACTTACAAATCCTGCCCTTGCCAAACTGTGCTACCTAAGTATTTCTAAAAATGATAGATCATATAGACACATATTTTCCATCACATTTTAAGGAAATAATCCCTATATTGGTTGCTTTGCTCATCGCTGTCACAAAATACCCTGCGAAAGCATCTTAAGGAAGGGTTTACTTTGGCTCACTGCTGGAGGATAGAGTTCAGCGCGAACAAGGAAGCCACAGCAACAGCACCTTGAGATGGCCAGCTACAGGCCACACTGGCTCCACAGTCAAGAAGCAAAGAGAGATGAACACTGGGTCTCAGCTTGCTTTCTCCTTTTTATTCAGTCCAGGTCCCCAGCCCATGGAATGGTGACACCCACATTCGGGGTGGGTCTTCCCACCTCAACCCAGTTTAGATGACATCTCACAGACAGACATGCCCAGAGACTTGTCTCACAGGTGACTCTAGATCCTGACAAGTTGACAATAAATATTAAATAGCATACTTCTCAAACTATAAATGTGTATACAAGATATGCCTTTAAAAAAATGCCAGGCCAATTAATTGAAGAGATGGCTTGTGAGTGAAGCCACTTGCCAACAGAGTTGGATCTGCAGACCCACATGATAGAAGGAGAGAACCAACTCCTGCAAACTGTCCTCTGACCTCCACATACATGCTGCCATGGCACACTCATGCATAAATATAATTTTTTAAATGATAATAAGCCCACCTTTTGTCAGCAATTTCTACAGTCTTATCTTCCAGATTTAGGCTTTGTATAATGCCTAAACACATTTTAGGCATCGGAGGAACACTGGTCAGAGGTATTTTGTTTATCTCTTCAAGAAAACTTAAGTGGTTTTCTTCTATCAATCATTCATCAGGCTTTGATTCCAAAGACAAAAGCCATCCAAAGACCAAGTCATGCTGAATTTGATGTAGGCACTAGTGCTTGGGGAGCACCATCTTGCCATTGCACTCAGAATGAGGCTAGGTACATGCCCCGGAGGAAGGCATGCACAGCCTCGGCAATCATCTCCAAGTGTTCACTGGAGTGTTGCTGCCAACAGAAGCGAATGAGGTCATCTGCCTTTTACCTTTGTGGGAAATGAGAGCCTCCGGGGCTCCTGCGCATTTGACTGTACTCTAGCTTTGATCCAGGGGCTGGCTATCCCCATGTCTTAGCTGCTTGGAAATGCAATGAGCTGCGATTTATGCGTATTTGCATACATATGTTACACTTCTATAATAAGGTTAGTAAAAATTGAAAGAGCAAGAGATTTTTTGTCCAACTCTCAGACGTTTCTTTTCTTTTTTTTTTTCACTTGTGACAGTAGGGATTGGAGCCTAGGGCTTTGCACATCCTAGATAATTGAGTTACATCCCCAGCCTTTTGCCATGGAGTTAACCTCACTACTCAGTCAGATGGGCTCCCTCAGCCTCACAGCACTAAGTTCTCGTAAGTGTACCCCAGAAAAGCAGATTCTCCCAAACTGAATCAGAAACTGCATTTAAACAAGATCCCCCAGCTTAGTTTATTTGGATTTTTTAAATTCAAATTTAACTGGTATACAGACACGTTTAAAAACTGAAAGTAGTCACAAAGGAATCAAATATTTTTTTTTTTCCAAGACAGGATTTCTGTATAAACAGCTCTGGCTGTCCTGGAACTCACTTCATAGACCAGGATAGCCTCAAACTCACAGAGACTGCCTGCCTCTGCCTCTTGAGTGCTGAGATTAAAGGCTTGTGCCATCACTTCCCAGCTCGCCATATAATATTTTATTATACATTAACTTTTTTATTGTAAGCTTGGGATGTGGTAGTACTTCCATTGGTCTCTCAGTTCCTTCAGGTTTTGTTTGCTTGTGTGTTTATTTAAGGCTGAACTGATGGAAACAGCAGAAATGATGACGTAGACCCTGACCCACCAACCACTGTTTTCATGCAAGAAACCCACAGCCCACTTCTTCGGCTTGGTTTTGCCATAGGAGTCAGTGTACTGAAATCACTGCTGGCTGACTTCAATTTTGCCAACATTTTCTGGAGGGGGGCCCTACGGTGGACCTCCCATCTGCCAGCAATTCTGACCTTTGCGGTGCATTTTGCCATCCCACTGTGACCTAGACCAGAGCCTGAAGAGCTCGTGTAATGTTCTGATCCATGCACATCACTGTGATGACTGAACTTAGGTGAAACACCCACCCTGGGTGATACGAGTGTACTGTGAACTCTGAGAAGCCCTGATCTACAATATAACCGTGTACACGGAGAATACAAGATGAGAAGAGCGAACTGAATGGCCGGGCGGAGGAAGGCAAGGACATCAAGCTAGCCTGAAAAGGCTCCTCTCCCCAAACTCTCCCCCAGGTTTGCTCTCAAGCTCAGAGATTTGAGGCCTCAACAGCCTTCCTTATTTATGGTTTAGCATCTTAGGCAAGAGCAGTAACGGATTAAAACCCATTCAGAAGAAGCCTGAATTTTGGGCTAGGAAGTACTGGTGTGAGTCGGCATTCATTTGAAAAGATAAATGGTCTCTATAGCTAGGGACAAAGAAAACTGGGCCAAACACTAGGAGAACGTGCCAGAAGAGGGCTCCGCAAATAATTAGCAGCTAATTTTAGCCCATCGGCTTACCTATTTTTTCATTATGCGGCGAAACTGTTTCACAGTTGTGAAATATGATCCTGCCAGAAGAACGGCCCCAAATAATACTTGAGATCCAGCGACACTGTCTCAGATGATCGGCACCTGAAGCAGGGCAGCATCCCAAGTGCACAGACGGGCCACTGCCTCTTCTTCACTTTCTCCATCCTGTCATCACTATTGTTGAATTTGCTCTTTTTATTTATTTTAAACAAGATTATAAGAAAACAAACTCCTAGTGCACACACTCTAAGCCCTGTGGAGAGGTGAAGTATTGTATCTCTATGGCATACTCTTTCCTTTATCCTTGAGCCACTGGGGATTGTTTGCATAAGGGTGCTGCGCTGCTAACTTGTTTTGCCTGTGCCTCCCTCTGACCTGGGGAACACTTTCTCCTGCATTAGTGGTTCCCCAGCTTGAAGCCATCTTGAGTCTGCATTTCCGATTCCTCCAGGTTCCCCTGTGTGTTGGTCTCTGCTGAAGCTAAAAGCAGGTTCTGTTATTAATGGACACTTACTGGTATTTCAAAGTCACATTGGGTTCCATTCTGAACATCCAAATTGATCGCATTCTGTCCCTGCAAATGAGTGCCCTTTCCAAAATCTGGTAATTTTGAGATCCCTGTCAAAGTTAGTGATAAAATACATTCAATCAGGATATCCTTAGGTTAGTTAATGAAGAGCTAGAGAACAGCCTTGCTTAGAGATTTTCAACAGACTTATCATTACCAGTGGCTCAGCTCCTGGCTTTCGGTCTCCTGTGGCATAGAATCAACCACCCTATTCATATCCCCTTAGGTTACTTCACCCCACTGTCTGCCACCACCTCCCACCACCATAGATCCTGCCCCTTTAGCGCAAGAGGAAATAGCATTGGTCTGGCATAATCCTCTTTTTACCAAGCCATGCCTTGGCATTCAAAATGTAAGGAAATAGGACCAGTTTCTCTGCCCGCTGGCCAAGGCACTCTGCAGAGGGCCCAGTGTGGTTTCCGAGTGGCATTCCATAAGTGGGACAGAGAACAGGCAGGGTCACCCGATGCCCAGAAACATGCATAGGTGAAGATATCTATTTGTAAAACTGGCAAGAATGATTCAAGATCTGAGGTCACAAGGGACTGAGAACAGCAGATTAGGCGGACAGGCAGCCAGCATAGATAAAATCTGACCTTTTTCCACAATCCCACTCCACAGTTTTCTCCAGCAACCAGAGAGAAGCCACCCTCCACCCCTTCCAATCTAGCCAGCAGGGCAGACAATGGTCATGCAAACAAAGCTACCTTACTCTGCCACAGGAAAGCAAGCTCCCTGTGGCTCTGTGTGTTTAAACGATACCTTCAACATGTGCGGGCAGCCCATCGGCGCTAAGTCTACTCTGCTTTAGCTTGTCCTGATAATTTATTTTTTGGGTTAAACACCTACCACTTTCATGGGGTTCCCTGGGGGAACTATTTTCATTCCTCAGAACCTTGTCTTTTCGAGAAGTTAAACTTCATTCTTCCCTCTCTGGTTCTGACTTGACCGTGATGTACTCATTGTTTGTTCAAGGTCAAGTATCTCCTGTTTATAAGTCGAGCTCCTTTGTCTCTCTGTAAGCAGCCAGACGTCGGGGACTCTGTATTCTTTTCTTAATACGAGTATTCCTCATCCTGTGGCAAAGGGAAATTTTTCTGGCATATGACAACACTAGAAAATAAGTAAGAAGACAAGGCTGGGTGTGGTGGGGTTTTGACCAGAGAGACTGAGGCAGGGGGAGAGGATTTAATTGTCGCCTGGAGGCTCAGTTTCAGGATTTAGAAATCCATTTTTCATTACAATTGGTAGACTGAAAATTGCTGTGGAAAATACGGCAGGTGGTAGTGGGGGACGCTTGTCTTCCTTCTCAGGGCTGAGCAGCCAGACCCCTGCTCTCTCCCCACCTGGGCACGGCTATGACAGTCTGACTGCTGGGACTCCCGGCACTGTCACAAAGGCTTCTACGCTATTCCCAGAGGTCCCAACCCTTGCTCCTTCACAATTGCCTGGGAATCAAGGTCTATAAAGCAGAAGGTTCTTCCAATGCCAGATGTCTCCCATCTCTTTCTTAAATCCAACAATAAATTCTTCAAACCTCAGCTCCACTGATTTAGGGGTGTCTCCCTGCTCCCCTAAGGCCCCTCCACCCACCCTATGTCCACAGGTCCCTTTTCTCTGCCTTCTCTAGAGCTCATCTCCCCAAAGCAGCTCCGATGACACAGACTCACTTTACAGGCAGCTTGGCTGGTGTATATCCACTTTTCACACTGAATCTCATGATCAGTTTGGGATTTAAATCAGTCCTAACGGCTGATCATTGATTGCCCCACAAAGCAGCAGATTTGGCACCATGAAGGACTGCCGAATCTTGCTAGGTCTGGTAATGTATCTATCCTCGATGGAATCTGCTTAATCCAATTTAGAGTCACCTAGAAAGAGTGAGTTTCAATTGGGGAATTGCCTCCATTAGACCAAACCATGAGCCTGTTTTTGTGGCATTTTTATAATTGCTAATTAATGTAGGCCACTGTGCGTGGCACCATCCCTAGGCAAGTGGACTTGAGCTGTATAAGAAAGGCAGTTAAGCAAGTCACAGAGAGTAAGCATTTCTCCGTGTCATTGCTTCAGTTCCTGCCTCTACGTTCCTGCTTGAGTTCCTCCACTGACTTCACTCATGGAAGTGTAAGCCAAATAAGTCCTTTCTCCCCACCCCCAAGTTGCTTTTGATCAGTGTTTTTCTTTTTTGTTTGTTTTGTTTTGTCTTGTTTTCAATAGCAGCAAAAAGCAAATTATAAAACCTACCAGGTACAAAGCATAGAAGAAACTAAACTATTGCTTTTCTAAGAAGCCTAGAATCATAGAGTCAAATAAATAATAATAATTATACTTAGAAATCAGGGGAAAGCAGGGGTCATAAAATGCAAAGGTATTTTTTTTTTGAGTTGGGTTTCATGTAGTCCATGTCAGCCTGATACTTGCTATGCAAATGAAGATGTTCTTGAACTCTTCGTGCCCCTACTGAGTGCTGGAATTGTGGGCATGCTCCATCATCCCAACTGTTGCAAAGGGTATTTTGAAACCTCAAAATAGAGCTGTCTCACCCAGCCTTAAAAATTCAGGAAAAATTTCTGGATAAGTCTGGAGTAAGCCCCAAAGTGTTACTTTGTAAGGCAAATCTAGAATTAAGATAGCAAAGAAAAACCAAATTACAGCTCAGAAAATCAAGTTATAGTCTCAGTGTGATGGCTTATACCTGTAATCTCAGCACCCAGAAGACTGAGGCAGGAGGATTGTCATGAGTTTCAGGCCAGTTTGAGCTACAGAGTTCTAAGAGCCTGTCTGAAAATAAAAATTACAGTCCCATAAAGGTTCAGCCCCCATATGGAAAGAATTGATATCATATCCTTGACCAAACCCATCTAGCCAACCAACCTTCATGCTGTAAGCAAACCTGATGGTATGAAATGCTGGTCTGTGGCAGTTGCTATGTCCTGGGGGAAAGGATAGATTGAGGGCTCAAAATATTTTATCCCATCCTGACTCATTAAAATTTTCATAACAGATCTTCAGAGGATCCAGTAAACCTGAGACTTGGTTGTTGCTAAGAAATGTCTTCCCAAGTTAGAAAAATGGAACACAGGCTTAGGGAAGGATTGCATGTGGCCCAGCTGGCAGAATGGTACCCAAGAACCCTTTGTGTCTATATATTCCTTACAGAGAAGCATCAGCTGCCCATGGCTATGTGCAAACAAGCCACAGGCCTGAACTACTTAGGTCTGCTGCTTCCTACAAATAGAAACCAAAAAAAAAAAAAAAAAAGAGGGTAAAACAGCTTCTGGTCTAAATGAGATCAACCCACGTGACCCACAAAAAATCCAATTAATTTACAATAAGACAATTAAGGAAATTCCCATGGAATAAGTGAACTTGGGTTTTTAACTCATTCTAGGTAAAACCTTGAGGTACAATTGGTTTTAGGGAGAAACATAAATATTTCTGTGTTTATTTGGATTTCTTTCTTTTTTAATGATTTATTTATCTCTATCGCATGTGCATTGGTGTTTTGCCTGTGTATGTCTGCACGAGGGTATCATATCCCCCTGGAGTTACAGACAGTTGTGAGCTGCTGTGGAGGTGCTGAAAAGTGAACCCTGGTCCTCTGGAAGAGTAGTCAGTGCTCTTAACCACTGACCCATCTCTCCAGCCCGGGTTTCTTACTTTCATAAAAAGGGTCTCTGGCATTTTCCTAACAAATAGTGTTTGTATTTCTCTGATCCCCAAAGGCAGTAGTGGTGTCTTACATTTTGTATCCTGAAGGTGTAAACTCCTAGAAAATAGAAAAGAGGGGGTCAAGAGCAGTAGATCACACCTGCAACTCAGGAGGCAGAGGCAGGAGCTCCGAGTTTGGGGTCAGCCTGAACCCACATGCACAGGGAGTTCCAGGGCCGCACAGTGAGGCCCTGTCAAACAAAAGGGGTGTGTGAAATGGCTCAGCAGAAGCAGAGGTTTGCTGCCAGGTCTGATGACCTGAGTTTGATCCCCAGGATCCACATGGTGGAGGAAGAGAACTGACTCCTGCAAATGTCCTGTGGCACTCAAATGCCACCCCCACCCCTGCATAAACACACATATGTAAATAAATAATAAGTAAACAAATGCAATTTAAACTTGCTTTTAATATTTAAAAGAAGAATAAATATTTGTTGAATGAATTTCAAAACCCCATATTTGGAGAGAGGGAGGTTAATCACCCAGTATGTGTTTGCCCAGGGTGGTGACTCACATACTCCTGGCCTAGTTCCAACCATCTTAACCCAGAATGTAAGAACAAGCCTAAGTCCTGCTCAGAATCTCCAACATTTCAAATCGTGTTTGTTTTCTGGGTAGGGTCCGTTGTTTATTTTCTCTCTCAATTGGTGTTGTTCTCTTTGTCTGTCCTTCAACCCGTTTGTCCATGCTGACGGCAGCTTGCACAGAGTGGAAGGGACGCACGTTTTAAGGCTTCGTGGCACTCAAGTGGGTGCTTCAAGATGATGGTCTGAATGGAGCCTTTGGGAGATGGCAATGACTGACACTGGCCTAAACAAACTGAAGAACCACGAGAAACAGCCTCTCTCTAGAAGAATACTGAATGACATCAGTGGTGTGTGTGTGTGTGTGTGTGTGTGTGTTTACACGAAGCACCATCATTTAAGTAAACAGTCTTCACTGCTTTGAAAATCTTTCTCTGTGCTGGGGGTGGGCTTGGGAGGGATGGAGGAGTTTAGGGGTGAGAGTTGGGGAGCAGGGGGATCCCCAGTGCTCTGCTCAGCTTCTCCATTTTATACATTCCATCATCCCCTGCCTAAAGAACATTCTGCACATAGTCAAAATGGATATTCCCTAGTCAATTAGCATTCTAAAGATAATCCCCCACAGGCGTGCCCAGAAGCCCACCTCTCAGATGAGTCTAGAGCCAGTGAAACTGACAATTAACTTCAACCACCACACACTGCATTATTGCTTTGTCCTAAAGCCACGGCACTGTTATGTATTTCCAGCATAAAAATGACCACCCTGTACATACTTCACGAGCCCCCTCTGACAAACCTCCCAGGCTTGGGCACAGGCTAGAACATCTGGGGACTCTTCAGTTTGGTTGAGCTTCTGCCTTGTGTAAAGATGGCTGCAAAGCGGGGAGGCTCACTGTACAGCATGGGATAAATCAACAGTTCCCAAGGGTCCCCAAAGACTGATCCAGGCACCTGGGGCTCAAGAAGAGCAGCAGCTGCTTGTCATCTCAGAAGTTCCAGGTGCGCTGATGCTCGTCCAACCACTGGATATTTTTAAATTATTTGATTTGCATGCATATGGCCATGCATGTCATAGCATGTACGTAAGGACCTGAAGGAGGTGGTGCCTCCTTCCATCATGTGGAACCCAGGATCAAACTCAGGTCATCAGGTTTGGTGGCAGGTGCCTTTACCCACTGAGCCATCTCACTGACCACAACAATTTGATTTTACAGGTGAAGAGACTGCAATTAGAAGTGATTTGACCAAGGTCACAGAGAAAACCTATGACTGAGCCTCAATTAAAGCATTAGAAATCACCTTTTTCACTTTATCCACTAAGGGCATTACATGAATGTTATAAATGACTAATTCTGAATGGAATATATATATATGCAAATATATATGCAAATAGGTCAGGTCGACCTTCAGAAAGCATATGAAAGTTGTTTTACCATGTGCCATTCCATGTGGTTTACTCTCACACAAGACAAAACAATGTCTCCTTTGGTGTATCTGAGTCCAGGACGTACACAATTAAAGCAATTTTTAAGAGCCAGTCCATCATATGTAGAGGGATTTGCTGAGAGAAGGCAGCTAGAAAAGCAGTCAAAAATGGGCTCTCTCCTTTTCCAGCTCCACCCAGCAACATTTACAGTTACTTTCTGTATTGTTCTGCTTTCGGTTACTGTAGCAAGACACCCGAGACAGTCAACTTTAAAACAGGAAATGGGTTTTTGTATCTTACTGCTTTGGCGGCTTCAGTGGGCAGTTAGTTGGCCCCGTAGCTTTTGGGCCTGTGGGGAGGCAGGACGTCACCAAGAGAGCACACGCTGGAACAAGATGCTGCTGTCCATGCAGGAAATAGGAAACGGAAGTGAGAGGAGAGAGCGGGTTTCAATAGCCCTCTGAGAGAGCGGGTTTCAATAGCCCTCCAAGAGCACTCCACTCGTGACCTCACTTTCTCCTCCACTAGGTCCTCTTAAAGGTCCTGTTACTATTCAAGAGTACCAGCTTGAAAACTAAGTCTACAGCACAAGGGCCTCTGAAGGGCTTTCCAGACTCCCCACTCTAATTGCGGACTCCCAAGTCTAGCACCTTCCTTTCCTTTCACCTGGTTCCCTTTGCTATTGAGTTGAAGTTGGCGAGTTCCTCGTATACGAATATCAGTCCGTTTTCTGTTACTATAATGAAGTAGCTGAAGCTTGGTGGTGGGGAGAGAAAAAGCTTCTTTTAGCCCGTGGTTTTTGGGTCTAAGTGTCGAAACGAGACCGTACCATCTCTCACAATAGTCACCCTAACTCCAACATATCTCTTCATGACGTCATCATGACAGGAGAGACAGGAAGCCAGAGCATAAAGAAAGACCACATTCTCAGAACTAACTTCTGAGGGCAGTGTCCTCAACAAACTCCCACCAAGTCCCCCCGTTAATGGTCCCACCAGCTCTCAATATTGCTGCACTGGAGACCAAGCTTCCAACATATAAACCCCTGGGGTGCATACTCAAGCCACTGTAGCACAAGGCGCACAAGGTCCTTCAGCCTAGCTTTGCTATGATTCTGCCAAACCTCTCACCATCTCCCCAGCCAACCAATTTCCTGTGGATTTCCTGTGTTCTGAACACTGTACCCTTTCCTACAACTCTGGTCCTTCTCATTCACTGTTCCTGGGCCTGGAATTCTCCACTGCAACCCTCTGGAATGCTCTCATTCCTCCTCCATTCTCTAACAAACTCTTACATGGCCAAGATAAGTCTAACGAAGCACCATCTCCTCTAAAGGTTACCCCAAGGGTGCTGGGCATGTTAACTCAGTTTGCCTTTCTGGGTCAAACAAATCTCTGTTGGAATTTCAGCTTTTCTGTATATGTGTTTGAATCCATGTGGTTGTGGATTAAGGGACCAAGGGTAGCCTTCGGCTGTAGTGCTCTGGATAACTGCCGCATGTAACCCATCATCAAATGCTGGAGAAACACAACACTGAAGCCAATGTCTCCAATTACAAACCTTTAAAAACATATTATATTTAGATACAATTTAAAATACCATACAATTCACCCACTTGATATGTACAATTAGGCTGGATGGTAATGGCACACGCCTTTAATCCCAGCTCTTGGAGACCGAGGCAGGTGGGTCTCTTAGTTTGAGGCCAGTCTGATCTAAGAGTAAGTTCCAGGACAGCCAGAACTACACAGAGATGGTCCATTTGAACATTGCATTAAGATGGAATCATACCATATATAACCTTTCATGACTGGCGTCTTTCACTTAATGTAACTTTTCAAAGCAGTGCCAAAATTTCGTGTGTGTGTGTGTGTGTGTGTGTGTGTGTGTGTGTGTGTGTGTGTCTGTGTGTGTTTTCATTTTCATGGTTAGGTAGGATTGTTTGGGTGGAATTGGTGGGCCATGTAGAAAGTATGTATTCAAACTTTTGGAGAATTGCTGGGCCATTGTCCAAAGCAACAGTGCCATTTTGCATTTCCACCAGTGGTACAGGGGGTTCAATTTCTCTGCATCCTCACTGATTCCTGTTATTGTTCCCCTTCCCCCCCTCCCCCGTCACCTTCGCCATCCTGTGGAGTGCGACATGGTATATGATTATGGATTTTCTCTGCCACTCTCTGTGACTAATAATTCTAAGCGCATTTTCATGTTCTTCATGGCAACTTGTTCATTTTCTTTGGAGAGATATCTCAAATTATTTGCCCATTTTCAAAGTGGGTTATTCATCTTTTTATTGTTGCAAAATTCTTTTTATGTTTTAGATATGCCTCTTGCCAGGAGTGTGGTTTGCAAACGTTTGTCTCTAATTCCATGGGTTCTCCATTTACTTCCCTAACATTGTTCTTGGAAGCACAGAAGTTGTTTTGTTTTTCAAGTCCAATTTATCCAAAGCCAGGGAGCACTTTGTAGCCCAGAATGAGGGGTTTCGATTTTATTCTAAATTGATCATTTTTAATTTATTAATTTTCAAATTTTCCTGCATGGTGTTTTATTTTTCTGATGTTTGTGCCCTGTTACCATATTAAGAAACTCTCGCCTAACACAAGATTATAGAAATTTCATACCAGATCTTTCTCTAGGAGTTTGGTACCTGGTAGTTCCCTGCCCCATTTGTACCTACAGTAAATCTTGAGTTAATATTAGGGAATGACTTGAAGGCAGGGTTCAACTTGGCCTTTGCCTATAAACATCTATTGTCCCAGTATTATTTGTTGAAAACTACTCTCTCTCCATTCTTGGCCCCCTTGAAGAATCACCTGACTATAAACATGAAGGTTCATGGAGTCACTTTTGTTTTTATCTGTTAGGCTTTGGTTCTACAAAGAAAACTTAAGGCAATAGAACCTGGTGCTCAAAGAGCCCTTAAAATTACAGTAAATCAGGATCCTAAGGCTTGACAAAGACAGATGATGGGTCCCGCTGTTGAAGGCTCTTCCTCCCTTCCTCCTTAGAGAAAAGACTCGCAGGCCACCTGTTCTTTGGGACAGGCTGTGCCCTTGCTCGGTAGGCTTCCTCTCCAGAGAGTTTCTCTAAAACACTCATTTCTTCTGCTCAGTGTACAACCTGCAGGGCTGGTGAGATGGCTGAGCAGTTAGGAGCACTGGCTGCTCTTCCAGAGGGCCCGGGTTTGACTCCCAGCACCCGCATGGCCGCTCATAACCGTGACTCATAGTTCCCGTTCCAAGGGATCTAATGCCTTCTTCAAGCCTTCTCAGGCACTGCCTACATATGGTGCACAGACCTACATGCAGGCAAAACACCCATACAGATAAAATAATAAAATTGAAAACAAGATAAGAAACCCTTTGCCATTCAGATTCTCTTCTCTCCCTTATCACATGTATATTCTGCATTTCACCTTAGAATTCCTATTCTGAGTTTCTTAGTATATTAGGTGCGACTTTTAGCAATGTGGTTTATTTTTTTTATCAGCATATACATATTGAACTTCTACCCTGTATCTGGTCCAGCTATTGGCTCAAGAGTCACAGGGATAAGCTAACCATAAAATGCCTGAACCTGAAAGAACATGCATTTTAGGGTAAATAATTATATTTATTTACATGTATATAACTAAAAATCAAGCAATTCAATTAATTAATCCAGGAGGTAATAAGGATTATAAACAATGAATGGTAACAGGATTGCAAGTGAAAATTGAGTCCTCTTTTAGAAAGTGAAAGACTCTAACTGGCCGAGCATGGCTAATGTGGCTCCAACAGGTTTTGCTCTTTTCCCCCTTTCCCTCTCCCTTGCTAAAAATCATTAGATTGCATTCCTAAAGCTAACCCCCAAGGTCTATTCCCTTATTTGGCTGACTTATTCCTGAAACAAAGCACCAAGGTCCAACAATCAAAATTCATTATTCAGCTAATATAGTCAATCAGGACTTACTAACTCACTCTAGCATAGACCCCCCCCTTTTCTTTTTTAAAAACCCACTTCTACATAAAACAAGCAAACAAACAACCCACCTACTTGTTGCTTGTCGCTTACTGTATGACTTTTCAGCCTTCCCCACTGCCCCTCTGGGGTAGCAAATCTCCTTTGTGCTAAGAATTTGGGATCTGGATGTGTCCTGTACCAACTCTAAGGGAGGCTACCTCTCTTACAGAAAGAATTGTCAATGACAACTTCCATAAGATGGTAAAACAGACACAAGTCCAAGCTGGAAAGATTTCTCAACAGTTAAGAGCACTTGTTCTTGCGGAGGAGACGGGTTCCCCGCAATTCACAGTTGTCTATAACTCCAGTTCCAGGGGATCAGACACTCTCCTCTGTCCTCCATGAACACTGTACATACATAGTACACTTACAAGCAAGCAGAACACTCATCCACATAAAATTAAACAACAACAAAAAAAAACAATTTTTGAAAAAAAAAAGAGTGAGCAAGTCTTAAGGGTTGAGGAATGAGCCAAGCCTGAGAAAGAATAATGTAAGCAGAGGCAACAGCAAGTTCAAGGGCTCAAAGGAGGGGTGTATGGCACAGTAAGACAATAAAAACAGGCCTGGTGTGATGGTACCTGCCCTTAGAAGAGACAGAGGCAGGTGGATCTCTGTAAGTTCAAGGCCAATGTGATCTCCAGAGAGAATTTCAGATGAGCCCGGAGGGATGCTGGAGTAGAATGGCAGAGGGGAAATGGGTAGTCGATTGGAGAGGGGGAGAAAAGTGGAAAGCAAGATCAGGAAGCACTTTGGAAAAGAGTTCCAGTTTTATTCTAAGGCGAGGGACAATCCCTTGGAGAATTTAGGCAGGAGTCAGGGACGCTGTCTGATTTGTACTTTAAAGAACAATTCTGAAGGATTAAAACCCCTGTGACCTTGAGCTAGGCAGACATTTCTTAGGTACAGCACAAAAGCTTGATCTGTATGAGGAAAAAAGATCAGAAATTGGATTTCATATAAATTAAGATGTTTTTGTTTTCAGAGAAACACCATAAAGGGTTAAAAGCCAAGTCACAGCCGGGCTGGTGTATCATGAGTCGCTGCATCTTAACTATAAGTAAAAGGCTGAGCAAATTGGAAAAAAAATGAAGAAAATGATGCCCTGGAGCAAACTGCCATTTTCCAGGCTAGAGGGACAGGCAAAATGTAGACACAAAGAACCATGGTGCAGGAGAGCAGAAATCAGCAAGCAGAAGTCGCCACAGCATCAGGGCAGGGTGGGGAAACTTGAGCCACAATTGACAGCAGCTGGAGGTTTAGAGTCGCTGAGTCTGGGTCTGGAGGTGTGCGGGGAAATAACTCAGGCGGGAAAGTGTTATATGGACAGAAGGAAGACCTGAGCTCCATTCCCAGAACACAGGTTCAAAAACAGACAAAGAACATCTGGGTGTGTGACCCACATATGTAATCCCAGTGCAGGGGACAGAGGAGATGGGTAGATTTCTGGGGCTTGTTGCCCACCGGCCTAGTCAACTAGTCTTCCAGGCCAGTAAGAGGCCCTTTTAAGGATGGGGAGAGAGGGGTGGTATCTGAGAAACGGCACCTGAGGTTGTCCTCTGTCTTCCAAACACATGCAGCACACATGTGTGCATACACACATACCTGCACATGCAAACTCTAGAGGACTCATTCTGGGCTGGAGGGGGAACCAGATTCTCACAGTTAACACTGAAAATTTCCCCATTCTTCTGGTAGGAGTAGTGAAAGGAACTATTTTGAAACACAATGTGCATTGCATAATATTTGGATTATGTTCTCGGAAACATGTCATCAGGCCGTTTTGTTGTAGGGACATGATGACGTGTACGCGCACGAATTAGATTGGAGAGGTCAGTCACAGGCTCTTGATGCAATTACAAAATGAGGGAGAGGCTGGAGAGACAGTGCAGTCAGTGGAGTGCCTGTCACACAAGTATGGAGAGCTGAGTTCAGATCCCAGGCACCTATGTAACATCTGAGCATGGTTGCACATGTCTGTAACCACAGTGCTAGTGTGGCAAAGGCTGGCAGACCCTCGGAGCTTGATGGCCGAGCAATCAAGACAATTAGTCAGCTCTGGGTTCACTGAGGGACCCTGACTCTAAAAATAAAGAGGAGAGCAAAAGAAGACACTGAACATCACTCTCTGAACCCTACTTGTACACACACACATACATACAAACATACATACACATACACACATATACACATACATACACACATATATATACATACACAGGCACTTACACACATACATACACATATACATACACACAGAGATGAGATAAGTACTGGGAATGTAACATAGTAGTGAAGCATATGTTTAACATGTATGACGTCCTAGGTTTAATCTCCAGGATAAAAAAGAAAAGGCTAGCTCAACATGTAAAGATACTTGCTACTAAACCTGAAAACTTGAGTTCAACCCCAGGGACCATTTGATAGGAGAGAACCAACTCATACAAGTTGTCCTCTGACCTACACACACACACACACACACACCCTAAGCAAAAGTAACTTTAAAATGAAGGGAAAGAAGAAAGAAGAAAATAAGAAGCACCTAGACAGTTTACTCATGAAAGTTGACCTATAGGACACGAGCACACAAGATATTTGATATTACCAGAGAAATACAAGCTAAAAGCACAGTGAGACCACACATCCACCTCAAGTGGAATAATAAATAGGAAGGAACATGAGGAGTGGCTGGTTCTCTCACACATTGCTGATGGGATTGGAAAAAGGCAACTCCCCTGGTAAACAGTCTGGCAATGCCTTGCAAAGATGACATATAACTTGGTGATAGTCCTTCCTGGTACTGGTACTTGAAGGGTGTAAGCATAGACTCCTCATTTATTTCCAGCAGCCAGACCCAAATAATCACACAGAAACTATATCAATCACAACATTTCTTGCACTTATTATTAACTAACTTAATAGTTATAGGCTTTTTATTAACTAACTCTTACATCTTAAATTAACCCATTTCTATTAATTTGTGTACCAGTGACAAGGGTGTGGCTTACTGGTAAGGATCAGGTGTCTGTCTCCTTCAGCAACTACATGACATCTCTCTGACTAGTCTCTAGTATATATATTCCTAATATATATATATATATTCCAGCCTGGCTATATTCTGCCTTGTTATAGGCCAAGCAGCTTCTTTATTAACCAGTGATAATAAAACATATTTATAGCATATAGACGGGAATCCCACATCATCTCCCCTTTTCTGTCTAAATAAAAAGGAAGGTTTTTAACTTTAGCATAGTAAAATTGCATATAACAAAACAAGTATCAAGCAAGAATTATAGTTACAATATTTCTTTGTGAGTCTAAAGTTTCATATCTAATTTATCTTTCATCATAACTAAGGAAAATTATAACTGTTTGTCTTCAATTCCATCAAACACCCCAGAAGGATATAATATTACCTAAGTAAACCTAACTAACATGACTACAAGTTTGACTATTACAAAGGACTATTAATCTGTATTTCTTAACTATACATTGCATTTTTAAATGAGCTGCACAGACACATACCTTAAGCAAGAGTACAAATATATATATATAGTGTAAGAAAATCGACCTTAAATTTTTATCAATAGACCAAGATCCATACCAATGCAAAGTATTTATCTCTATATCACATCCCCCTTATTTGTTTTTTTTGTAGAAATTGAGTGTGACCATTAATCAATCCCCCTTTAAATGAAAACAAACATTTATAAACAATAATTTTGGTAATTGGGACATAGTTTTCTCCAAACTGCTTCCTACTGTTTGTTGAGTGAAGTATTTTTAGGGTTCATGAAGACCTTTCCAGGGGTGGGGTATTGTTCCATCAAGCCACATTAGCCTAGAAAGAATCCACAGATTCCCATCCTCCATGGAAACAAAAGCAAAACCTCTTTCCCAAAGTAACTTATCCTTTGATTCAAATTTTGAAGTCAAGATACCTTTATGTTGGCTTATCTTAGCAGCTCCCACAATCAAATGTCATCAGCAGTCAAAAAATTCAAAGAAAACACAATAATATACATAATTCAGACTCTCTGTATTTTCCATCTTCATGTGGCTTTTTTCTTTACTCCTTTAATCAATTACTGTCTGTAATCTTTTATATTACTTTTACTGTCTCTTTAAAGACTTTACTTCTTTTTATAACTGTCTATACTCTTTTTTCTCTCTCCCCCAGGCCTATGTATATTTTTAAACACACTGTGTCTCGTTTAGAGGTCTTTTATGTCTGAATCTGTCCTAGTGTGATCTGAAATCCTTTCTGACAAGGGGCATTTTAAAATGGTAAGCAGTGTGGTTGCGGCAGCCCTGGATGCCGGCTCCACCTCTCTTGACCTTTCAATATGGCAGAGGTGTGTTTACTGCAAGCTCTGGGACTGCTGGGTGGGAGCTGTGCTCACCACCTCAACTCTGGGAAGAACTGTGTAGCACATAAACCCTTTTTGTCTGAGTAAAAGCTAAATCTGCCATGCAGCGTTCTGTGCGACCTGGACATGTCTCTGTATATGGCGATGGGAATCTGCCATGCTTTCCTGCCTGCGCATGCCTAGCCAACCGGATCCATCTGCTTTCCCAGGCGGAGGTGCTGAGTGGCAGACATTCTCTCAGCTACTTTCCTCTTAACCCCGAGCGGTATATAAGCACTCGGACCCAAAATGTGTGGCTGGCCATGCAGGTTAGCCCCAAACATATGAGCGCCATTTGTAAAAGGAGACTGCTCTTTCATTCCCAGCCTCCCAGACCCCGAATAATTACACAGAAACTCTATCAATCACAACACTGCTTGGACTATTAGCTCAGGTTTTTTATTAACTAACTCTTACATCTTAAATTAACCCATTTCTATTAATCTGTAAATCTGTGTGCCAGCACAAGGCTGTGGCTTACTGGTAAGAGTTAGGCATCTGTCTCCTTCAGCAGCTACATGACATCTCTCTGACTCCACCTACTTTCTCTATATATCTCTTCCAGCCTGGCTATATTCTGCCTTGCTATAGGCCAAAGCAGGTTCTTTATTAACCAATGGTAATAAAAATATTCATAGCATACAGAGGGGAATCCTACATCAGAAGGGGAATGAAAATGTATGTTCCTTTGAGTGTATTTATTATCTATGTTAAGAATCACCAAAGGGTATGACTGAGGCTGTAGCTCAGTGGTACATAGCATGCATGAAAGTCCTAGGTTCAATCTTCAGCATTGCAAGGGTTAAAAATAAATAAAAATGGAAAGCATTTTCTTGCAGTTTCCTTGACAAGAACCATTCACATCTGTAAACAACCTAAATGTACTTCTGCAGGCAAATGGATATACGAACTCTGGTAGGTCTACACCATGGATTACTACTCAGTAACAAAGAAGCATATACCATGGAAACACTCCAATGCAAATGAATATCAAAAGCCTTGTAAGCAAAAGGACAAGAAAAAATAACACATGCTGTGTTACTCTGCTATAGGACATTCTGGAAAAAGTACTACTTTGAGGATGGAAGGTGGACTAGCATTTGCCGAAGGCTGGTGCTCAGAAGAGGGATGGGCTGTAAGGACATGGGAGAGTATTTTAGGGTGGCGGGGCTCTTCTGTAGCTTTGTTGTAGAGCTTACAGAACATACAGATTTGCTGAACTTCAGGATCTCCAGCCAGGTGAATGATGGTGCCGGTCCCTAACACAAGACTTGCTGAGAGAGGAGCTGGTTTCCGGGATGTGAACCCTATGGTTCTTTTTCAGGCTGTTAAGTTTAGAAGCCCATTAGTGTCTTCCTTTCTGTTCTGTTGCTGTAATAAAATAATTTTCTTTCCCGCTGCAGTGGTGATAAAATAAAAATTGTCACCAGGCGGTGGTGGCACACGCCTTTAATCCCAGCACTCAGGAGGCAGAGGCAGGCAGATCTCTCTGAGTTCGAGGCCAGCCTGTTCTACAAGAGCTAATTCCAGGACAGGCTCCAAAGCTACAGAGAAACCCTGTCTCGAAAAACCAAAAAAAAAAAAATTGTTGCGACAAAAGCAACTGGTGGGAGAAAGGGTGTGTTCTGGCTCACAGTTCCAGGGTCCAGTCCATCACAGCAGCAGATCCTGGAGAGAGCTGGTCATGTTACAGCCACAATCAAGAGCACAGAACAACAAATTAATACATGCAGACTAAGGCTTACCTTGCCCTTCCAGTTTTCACAGTCCAGAATCTCCTACTTAGGGAATGGTTCTGCCCACAATGAGCAGGTCTTCCTACCTCAATTATATCCCTCACTGACATCCCCAGAGGTTAACCTTCAACTTGATAATCTTCACAGGTATGCCCAGAAGCCTACTTCTTGGGTGTTGAGTTGACCGTGACTAGTAACCATCAAAGACACCTAAGTGGAAATTGTATCTATGACCCTAGGGTTTAGGAGAGAAGTGCAAAGCAGGAGAAAAAGTTGGGAGTTTTAATCATTTTGATAATATTTTATGTCATAACCACACCATCAGCAATCAGCAAGTAACTGTCACCTGTTACTTCTGTCTTTGGCAGTATGTGTAGACTAGAGAGTGTGTTCTCTTCATTGGTGTTGCTAGAGATGGAGATAAGAGGGAAGCTATTGGCTCAGGGTGAGTATGTATCTAGGCAAAGGCAAACTGCCTACAAACAGAACCTTTACTGTAACCCACTTACTTTGTGAGCATTGAGTTCAAATCAGGACTAAATGCCTCAAAATTTTGAACTACTTTGAGCTACAGAGGAATGTCAGAGTTGATAAGTCTTATGAAAATAATTTATTGTCCATCTGCATGTGTGTGTGTAATTCATAAGCACTGCAGAGAAAATTGAAAGCATATTTTTAATGTATGAAAACTGGTAGAACAACAGATAGTAGAGGAGATAATACTATATTTTGTGGTGTTGGGAAGTAAGAAAGAAAGAGAAGGCTTTAAGCAAACCCATCCCACATAAATAAAAAAATTAAAGAAAGCCAGTTCCAATTAGTTCTGTGTTTTTACTTTATAGTCAAAGCATTTTATGTTTTGTTTTGTCTTGGAATTGGTTCCCTTATATAACGCATGTCAAATAGCTGGAGAGATGTGGTTAACTATTGCCAGCTAAAATTCTTGTCCCACAAGAACACTCCCTTCTGGCCCCTTCTTTTCTTTTCAGACTTTGGACACCGTGAGCTAGTGTTCAGAGCACAGGCCAAAGAACAGCTCCACGGAGAGGGCATTTCCAGGGTTGGCCCTCTAACTTTGAAGCTCTTCTTAATTTACTGAGTCCTGTCCAAGCTCATTCAGGACCCACTGTGTGGGTGTTGAAGACTGCTCACACAAGGTATGGTCAGCAGGGACTTGGTCCTAAGCTGGGTTTCCCAAAGAACACAATCTTGCTAAAGTGTGAAGAGGGGAAAGAGAAGCCAAAATGCTTTCACAGAATTGGGTAAAACTAATTTCTTCTATTTGATGATCTTATCCACCAAAAAAAGGTGCCATTCAAAATCTTGCTTTAGCTAGGTGTTGGGGCAAGCCTGTGGTCCCAGCACTCAGGAAACTGGGGCAAGAGGAATGCTTGAGCCCAGGAGTTTGTGGCCAACTTGGGCAGCACAGTGATACCCCATTTCTTGAATGAAAAAAAGAAAAAGAAAAACTTCCCTTAAAGAGAAAGTTTGAAGTCAAGCAGTGGCAGGGCACACCATTAGTCCCAGCACTTAGAAGCTTGAGGCAGGTGGATCTCTGTGAATTCAATACCTACATAGAGAGTTCCAGGATAGTGAGACCCTGTCTCAAAAACAAAAAGAAAGGAAAGAAGTAAGGAAGGGAGAAAGAAAGAAAGAAAGAAAGAAAGAAAGAAAGAAAGAAAGAAAGAGAGAGAGAGAAAGAAAGTCTTAAATAAACATACAAATTTTTACCCATTTCCATCAAATGTTCTTTTAGGCACCTCACAACCTCTCAATTTTTCAGTAAAACTTCTGCAGTGAGGCTCACAGACTTGGCCACAATAGGAAAAATGGATAATGACATATGTCTGAAAAATTCCTTACTGAAAACTGTCACTGGGTGTACTAACTTTAAATATTAACAGGAAAGAAGAAAGTTGGAGCTCTTTTGAGAAAGGAGACCATCCCCACCCTTTTTTTGAGCTCGGATCTCTTATATGCCAGGCTGTCCTCAAACTGGCTATGTAACTCAGGATGGTCTACTGCGAGATGGACGGCAGGGACATGAGAGTTAGCTCAGGTGCCAGCTAACCTGTAGTATACAACTTCGTAGCAAACAGTACAAGAGACTGTGCCCCAGAAGCAATGTAGAAGGTGAGGACTACCATCCAAAGCTGCCCTTTGACCTCCACAAGTGTACTGTGCATGCATACGCCCTCACAGACCAACACATACACAAAACTAACCAACTGAATAAATAAATAATCTTTTATTTTAAAAGAGAAAAGTTTGAGATTCAAAACAACAGCAAATAGTGTGGGGGTGCAGTTTGGTGGGTGAGCATGAACTGGGCATGCACAAAACATGGGGTCTCTGTGGGCAAGCATAAACTGGGCATGCACGAGACATGGGCCACAAAGCTCTGAAAACAACACTGGTAAACAACGGTATACCATCTACACAGCATCATATCTACACTGCACAAAGCAAACCTGAGTGCAGGGGCAGGGGAGGTAAGAGCACTTATGAAGCTCCAGGAGTCCATCTCTCTCCTAGGAAGCCATGAAGAATGTGGGATTGGGAGCCTGGAGGGTGATGAAGCCGTATCTTACCAGGCAAGCAAGTTAAAATTTTTCAAATGAATGCAAAGGAACAAGACAAGAAGACTCAACAACAACAAACCCAAAACAAACAAACAAAAACTGGAGTGCCAAGATAGTCTAAAACCATGATATCTAATGTGGTAGCCACATGTGTGACTTTTTAGAAATAAATCTCTTTAAATTGCATAAAATTAAACTTTCATTTCTTTGATCTCATGCAATAGTCGCATGTGGCTGCTGTAACACATTGGGTTACACAGATATAAAACATTTTCACTGTTACACAAAGTCCAGAACCACAGAAATGTGGGTACAGAGCCATGAAGGCATAACTTGAAAGGATTCCCTAAATTAATTGGCATGCTGCTGTGCCTAGTTTTATATATTTTCCATGGCCACAAATTATCCAGAATCCAAAAGGCATTTCATTAATTTAATAAGTATACAATGAGTCTCTACCAATACAAGACTAGGTAATATGAGAAGTCCAAGACTGAATAGAATAGGTTCTGGCCTAATAACAGAGAGGAAAACATGATCCATGTGAATCATCTTTCTGTTACTAAGACAAATAACTGATATGATCAACTTCTAAAGAGTAGAGGCAGATTTGGGCTCACCGTGCTGGAGGTTTCTGTCCATGATTGATTGGCCCCATTGCTTTTGGGGGCCGGGGTGAAGCAGCGCTTCATGGCCTGGGTGTGTGGCAGAGCAGAAACACATAGTGAACCAGGGAACACAGAGAAGGAGAAAAGGACTGAAATACCACAATCTTCTTCAAGTGACCTCAAGACTTCACAGTAGGGCCTCCTCTAAGAGATTACATTCTCCCCAAAAGCACCATTCTAGTGATCAAACCACTATCACACAGGTCTTTGGGGGACATAGCGCTAGTGCACAAATAACCACAGTGCAAAATAAAGAATGGCAATATCCAAAGAGGAGTACCAATAAACATATATGAGATCAAAAAAGGGAGAGGTTACTAGAAAGTTCCAAGAAATTCTCTTAGATAGGAATTTTTTAAGCTGGCCCTTGGGGATGATGGGAAGATCCCAGCAGTACAGAGGCCATCTCTAGTTGAATCCTGTCCTCCGTAAGGTCTTGGCTCCAGTCCTCAGGTTTTCAGTTGGGAGGAGGAACTTAAGAGCAATAAATAGTCAGATGGAGAGGCCGTTAAAAGCAAAGGCACAGTGATGGTTGTGCATACGGGAAATGGAACAGCACATAAGCTTGGAGCCCAGCCATGGCATCGCTCTCTTACAACTTGAACCTGGACATGATATTAATTCTAGGACAAGCCAAACATTGTGCAGACAATGAGGTCACCTTTGCAAAACAACGAAAGCTAGATTTTGGCAATGCCTTGATTGTTTGGGTCAAATATGGGAAGCATGCAGATAGTTTTAAATGTCAACTTGCCATGACTTAGAATTACTTGGGGAAAGAGTCTCTGATAAGGAGGTGTCTAGATCAAGTTGGCTTGTGGGAGACAGATTTGATTTGATTGTTAATTGATGTGGGAGGACCTAGGCCATTCTGGGCAGCATTGCCTCAAGGCTTGCGTTTTGAATTGTGTAAGAGTAAAGAAAGCTAGCTGAGCAGAGAGAGGGCAAGCAGACCACATAGATGTGATCATTTTTGCTATGCTCTTCACTGTGGATGTAATGTGACCAGCTGTTTTGAGCGTCTGCTTTGATTTTCTCTCCATGATGAATGGTGACTTGGAACTGTAAACTAAAATAAACCCTATTCTTCTCTGAGGTGCTTTTTGTTTGGTTATTTATCATAGAAACAGATATGAAACTAGAACACACAGGGAAAAAAGAACCATTGTATCTTCATTTAAATACAGTTTTTAAGAAGAACTAAAGAATAATGCCATTAATTTCCCCTCCTTTGAGAACAGCATGCCATTTGTAAAAATATGAGCAGGAGAACATTCTAGAACACAATCAAGAAAACTATGGGACATTTCTGAGGAGGGAAGGGAAGTAAGTCAGAAGCTGAAGGTGAGGGAGCGTGAATGGACAGACCATTAAATGATTAAGCTGACATAGACGGAGTGAAGCCAGAACCACAAGGTGGGAACACAGTGCAGATCAGATGTGGAATGCTCTGTCCCTTGCTAAGAAGCAGACAGAAAACAGTGCACAAGTGAAATACCAGCTCAGCAGACTTGCAGATCTCTTATTGGATAGGAATATACATAGAGAAGAGATACTTGCAAACTGCAGCTGAACCACAGATCTGTTAGTAGTCCCATTATTATTCCTCCTATGTGTATTTTTATAGCCACATTGAAATATTTGTGTAAGTGTGAAGATGTGTTTGGTGTATCCAGATAAAAGAAAGTATTTGCCTAATGATTAGAAATGACACTTACTAGAATTTTTTTTCTAACCCACAGGTCACTGCTGACTATTAGCACCTTTTCCGGTCACTTTTGCTTCTAAAATATTGAAAATGAGATCCAGTGTGAGCCCGGGGAAGAGGCACTGCTATTTTAAATAGAGTCGTGGGGAGGCACTTACCATCCAAGATCTTTAAAATAGCCCTGATGTGCTATTCCCTCCCAGATGAGCACAAGTTGCCTTAAAAATAAATGTGAATCGTATGCTGAGTCCACGTCCCTTAAATTCGACCATGCAACTCCTCGGTGAGCTGTCACTCTAGGAGAGCATCCTCACTCTGTGAGACTACCATAAATCACTGGGCACCACACTCCAGGCCAGAGAGTAGAATGAATTTTTATTTGGCAAAATCCCTGACTCAATTGCAAGCTCCCTTCCACTTCATCTTTGCACAGCTCAAGAACCAGAAGATAGAAGTCAACATCTAGCCGGATGTGATTTCTGTCTTGTAGTGGCACTAGCAATTGCACCTGGGCCCAGCGCGTACTCATCAAGAACTCCACTACTGTGCTTCATCCCCAGCCCTGAGATGTTGACTCTTAACTGTGGTATTTCAGCTCAAATTGATTCTGACTAGACACTACTGGCTAGGGGTATAGCTCAGTGTCAGAGAACTTGCCTAGCATGCATAACATTCCAAAGCTGATCCCCAGCACTCCAATAAGTCAAAACAATGACAAAAGAACCCTCATATGTTGGGAAAGACTGTCAACTCACATTTTAAAAAGAAGCGTTTATTAATCTGGGCACAGTGATACATGCCTATAATCAGAGTACTCTGGGTGTGGAGTGGAGGCAGAAGGATCAGGAGATCAAGATCATCCTTGGCTACACAGTTCAAGACCAGCCTGGACTATGTGAGAACCTGTCTCAAAAAGAAAGAAAATAATTAACATTTTCTAGTTTTTCTTATTAGTTGAGAAGCTGTGACTACTCAAGATATTCTAGCATCCTTTTCATGGCACAGTCGTTCCTGATGTCCACTTGAATCCTTTTGTTTTGTTTTTCACCAGACACATTAAAAATTCTGTATTCACATTAGATTTCTTTTTCTCCAAATAGACTTGGTTAAGTCAGGGTTCAGTCAAACTGGAATATGGTGAGGCCCTAATCTAACATGTCCAATAGCCTCATGAGAAAAGGTAGGGAGGGGGCTTGCAAGATGTCTCACAGGTAGAGCTGCTTGCTGCCAAGACTGGCAACTTGAGTTCATCCCTGGGATCCATGTGATAGGAGAGAAATGACTCCCAAAACTGTCTTCTGACTTCCACAGCAGGTTGTGTCACCCATATGAGCGTGCATGTGCACACACAATGTAAATAAAGAAATGTAATAAAATATTTAAAAACAGTGACAGAACATTTACTAGCATGTGCCAGGCCCAAGGTTCATCCAATCACAGAAGAAGAAAGAAAGGAGGAGAAGGAGGAAGGAGAGAAAATGTGGACCCAGAAGTAAGGGGGAGTAAGGACACATGGAGAGACGTCTATGACAGGGCCAAGGTGGAAGGATGGCACCACAAGCCAAGGGTTCCATGTGACTAAGGAGTTCCAGAAGCCGTGAGAGAGGCACGGAGGATTTCTTTCCCAAGCTCCTGGCAAGGAAGCATGACCCAGAAGACACCTTGATTTCAAACTCTGACCTCTAGAACTACAAAACAATAAATGTCTATTGTATTAAGCCCTCCACCTGTGGCAGCCCTCAGAAACTAATAGGCTTTCTTCTCCATTCTTTAAATTTGGTGCTACACTGGTGTTTTCCAACAAGAAGTTATTTGTTTCCAACCTTGTTTTTTTAATCTAACAACTACAATTAAGGCATACACTTTAGATTCTTTATGTCTATCATTTAATAATTTAAAAAATACATTTCTGTCTGTCTCGTGTGTGTGAGAACACGCATGCACACACATGTGACAAGGGAGCATTGGCACGTGCCACGTTATGGGTGAAGAGGTCAGAAGACAACTTGGTGGGGTTGGTTCTCTCCTTTCATCTTTACATGGGTTCTGGGCCTGAACCTCGGTCTCCCAGTTTGTGTGACGAAGTGACTTTACTTTCTGAGATACCCTGCCATCACCTATTGCTCATTTCTAAATATTTTTGCCTATGAATGTTTGAGTTGTTATCATTGTGATTTCTCCCTCCACCTCCCGAGGACAGGGGCTGTGGACATACACCACCATGTCCATCTTCTTTTTAAACAGTTTCCTCTTTGCTGGGTTTTCCTTGTGTGTTCAGTGCAGAACCTCACATAAGCACCAGGCAGGCACTCTACCACTGTGCTGTACTCTCAGCCTCCTGGGTGGGAATTTTGAGATTCAAAGTATGTGACAATTTAAATAATATCCTTAGTATTAATTTCTAATTCAAATGAATTACAACCATGCTATAGTCTGTATGATAGCAACTTTTAAAGGAAAAGTTTTGCTGAGACTAAATTACATGTGAAATTTTTCTATTATAAAAGTTCTAGATATACTTGAAAACAAAGAACTATATTTTCTCTGGAAGTTTGGAATATTGTATGTATTCAAGATGTGTATTAGATCAAACCTTTAAATGTTACCTTCCTATCTTCTTGGTAGTCACAGATTTTATTCATTTTGCTTGACCTATTTTTGCAAATGCCTTTAATTGGCCCATACAATTGGATCGTTATCTTTAAAGGTATGTAATTTCATACTATCAGTTATTTTCCCTTGGCAATGTAAAAGACATGTTTCACTGTCTTCTGGTATCAGATTTTGCCAAAGGGATGTCAGCAATCAGTCAAATTCTCATTTCTCTTCCCAAAATGGCTGTTATGTTTTCTCTTTATCTGTAACACTGTATAATTTCACTGAGATGTATAGATTTATAATATATACCCTACTTGGAGTTCTACATGAGACCTCATTCGTGTGTGTGGAGCCTGTACACACATGTATATAAGTTTCTGCACCCAAAGGCTGAAGTAGGATGTTGGGTGTCCTCACTCTCTGCCTTATTCCCCTGGGACGGTCTCTCACTGAAACTGGAGCTAGGCTGACAGCCAGCAAATCTGTCTCTGTCCCACAGTACCAAGTTACAGTCACACATGTGGTCACATCTGGCTTTTTACATGAGTGCCAAGGATTCAAACTTGTGTTCTAATGCTTGAGCAACACACTCACTCCCTTACACACTGAACTGTCTCACCAGCCCTCGTTTCTTCATAAATTTAGATTTATTTATTTTAGCTTATGTGTACGAGTGTTTTGCCTGCCCCCATGTGCATGTCTGGTGTCTTTGGAGGTGAGAAGAGGGTATCAGTTCCCATGGAACTGGAGTTATAGATGATTATAAGCCATCATGTGGGTGCTGGGAACTGAACCTAAATCCTCTGCAAGACCAACAAGTGCTCTTAACTGCTGAAACATCTCTCTGGTCCCTTCCATTTTTTTTCAATAATAAAAAACATATTTACTATGATCTCTTTAGATACTACTTCTCTGTAATCCCCTTCATTCCCATCTCTGAAGTTCCTAATGAACACATGTCACAGCCTATAGATAACCCCCCAGTTCCCTGACTGCTCCTCTTTGTCTTTCTGCTTTGTTTCCATGGTGAAAGGTTCAGCATTATCATCAATTTTGTAATTTTCTCTTGAAACTGTTTTCAGTCTATAGCTTATATTAGCTACTGGGTTTTTATTTTTAATGAGTATGTATTTTGGACTGAGCCAGTTACCTGGGCCAGAGCGAGCCGGGGATGGCAAACTACACAGGAGCAGGAGTGGATCCAGACCAGGGACATTTACAAAAACAGGACTGAGCCAGCAACCTGGGCCAGAGCAGACCTGAGACATCAAACTCCACAGGGACAGGTACAGGGGAGTAACCACTGAGGGAGTGGGCCAGAGCCAGAGACCTGCACAGGTCCAGGCATAAGTCTGGGACCTCCGGGGGTATAGGCAGGAACCAGAGGCTTCTGCAGGTCTGGGTGTGAGTCTGGGACTTCCAAGGAAATAGATCAGAGCCAGAGACCTTTGTGGGACCAGCCCCAACTCAGGAACCTCCACAGGAGCTGAGCCAACAACCTAGGCCAGAGCAGGCCTGAGACAGTGAACTCCACAGGAGCAGAGGAAACCCTGGGAGCACCGAGAGACCACCAGGAACACGAAGTGACCAACAGGGTGACTGGAACTGTGGCACTGACTGCACCAAGAAGAACAACCATCTGAGCCTTGGATTCACTGGAACCTGGAAGATTGCTCACCAGAGTCACAGACAGCCCCAACTACACCAATCACAGGAAAAGATGGGTAGACAAGGTAATAACAGACAAGAAAGAGCGCATAATACTAGTAAAAACTAGTGACCCTACAACAGCAAGACTTGAACAACCAAATATAGATGAAGCAGAAGAAAATGACCTAAAAAATAACTTTAGAAGAATGTTTGAGGCCTCTAAAGAGGAAATAAAAAATTCCCTTAAAGAAATGAAGGAAAAGACAAACAAAAAATTGGAAGACATCAAAGAAAACCAAGAAAAAGCAATCAAACATATGAAAGAAAATATTCAAGACTTGAAAACTGAAATAGAGACAATAAACAAAACACTAGGCGAGGGAATTATAGAAACAAAAATCATTAGAAAAAAAATCAGGACGTTGGTCTTCGGGTCCCGGGTATCAGGCAGTGAGGATCTAGCAGGCAAAGGAGACTGGACCAAGCACATGGCGTCTCAGTGGCAGGGCATGACGGCCTCCATGCGCAGACGATCACTCCTAAAGGAGGAACATGTAGAGAAGGGGGTGACCCGGTCTGCTGAGGGCCATCTGGGCTCCCTGTGCAGACAGTTTCAAAAGAGGCTGCCACTGAGAGCCGTCAGCCTCAACCTGGGGACTGGCCCCTCCTGGAAACGCCTGGAAACCCCAGAGCCAGAGCATCAGGGTCTTCAGGGTACAGCTCGCTCAGCCAAATGCACCTTGGATGCTATGTCCCAGAGAATCCAGGAGTCCTGCCAAAGCGGCACCAAGTGGCTGATGGGAACACAGGTGAAAGTGAGGAGAAAGCGAGAAGCCCAGAAGGACCGTGGGTCCCCACCACCCAGTCTGAACCAGAAGAACACTGTGGCTATGCAGGGCCAACCGGGATGCCAGAGTTGGGGGAAATCCTCACCTCTCTGGCCAGATGGGGTCACACGGCCATCGACGCCAGCGGCTAAGGAGGGAGGCTGCCCTCCGGAGCCCCTGCTCCTCCACAGAACCTCTCTGCTCTCCCAGTGAATCTGACAGTGACCTAGAGCCTGTGGGGGCTGGAATCCAGCATCTTCAGAAGCTGTCCCAAAAGTTGGACAAAGCCATCAAGGCTGAAGAGAGTGGTGACATGACTGTCTCCCTTATTTGTGAATGAGGACAACAAGCATCCTACAGGAAACAGGCCCTGTCCAGCCATCAAGCCACCAGGATGGCTGTGCCACCCACCCCATGAACTTCCAGGAGGTGTAGTTGGGCTCATCAGCATCCCCAGACCACCACTAACAAGGGATCCAGAATCCTTCTATTTCAACCATATCTGGGCCCATTGGTAACCACTGGCCATAGCCCGAGTGATACAGGAAGACCTTGAAGAGGTGGTGAGAACTGCCCATGATCTCCTGGGGACTCATAGGCAATCTGCTCTCCATCCTCAAAGTGGCCCATCCATATTAGGAATGTACCTGAAGATGAGCCTTGTAACTAGGACCAAGGCCCTGCAGGAGTCATCCCATGAAACCATCCCCTTTATTCCCAGT
>PVIU01012961.1:0-57868 GCA_004026605.1 Ondatra zibethicus | reverse complement strand
CTGGATTTTGAAAACAAGCAAGCTTGAACATTCAGGAAGGAAGTGTCTTTATTTGTGGCCAAGAGGTAAAATGCCTTTGTAAATTCCTCCATTTTCTTTTTACGAAGACTTACAAACTGTCTACAGTCCTTAAAAGACAAATTCAACATTTATAGTTGACCTTCCATGCTACAATCTTTCTAGAAACCATGTGATTAATGCTTTTTGTCCAATGAATGTATATAGAATCACAACTTTATTTCTTTGAAATTCTGAGTTGTACAAGACATTATTTAAAAATAATTGATTAAGATTTTGCTAAAGATACAATTACTACAATTTGTATATTTCCATAAACATTTTATCACTTCTCCAACACTGATTCTCATTCCAAATGTTTCAGGAAATTCCCAGAGTCCATCAGATATAATTCTGAAACAGATTCTCTTGTAGACATTACTTCCTAATTTTATCTTCTGAGATGGGCTTGCTCACCTCCTCCCCATTGTCATCCTTCTCTCTCTTGCCCGCATAGTTCACTCTTTAGAAATTTTCATTGTCATGGAATCCATGAGACTCATAATTCAAATTCATCTTAACTAAAAATCAACCAATAATTGTTGAGTGGTGAGGGTAAAACAACTTACTTACCTACTAAAAGTACTATTGAACTTGGGGGTCACAGTCTAAGCCAGAAGTCAGATTCAGCCACCTGTCCTCTGTATGCCAATTAAGAGGATCAGATTAAGAGTGGAAAGCAGGAAAAGGAGATTTTCCCTGTGGGGCCACACTGTGAAAGAAGAATAGAGATTCAGTAATTATTCCAAATACAATTTAGGGATCCTGAGTGTGATTGAAGTTCAAATGGATGATGCATCTATTTTATTTCATTTTGGTTCTTTATCTAAAAGTATGGATGTAGCATTTAAAATGGTTTCAATTTTTATTTCTTTTTTTTGTGTTTAAGACAAAGTTTCTCCGTACACAGCTATATAACAGCTGTGGCTGTCCTGGAACTTGATTTGCAGACCAGGCTGACCTCTAACTGACAGAGATCTGCCTGTCTCTGCCTCCCAAATGCTGGGTGCTTATAAAATTGTTATGAATATTTTTAAAATATGGTAATATGACTCTGTGTGTAGAGGCACTTGGCCTGAGGCCTGAGGCGTGGGGCCTGAATTTGATGCCTATGACTCACATAGGAAAAGAGAATGACTCAGGCAGATTATTCTCTGATCTCCACAAACATGGCCATAGTGCCCAAGTGTGCGTGCTCACGCGCATGTGTGTGCGCATACACACACAGACAGAATGAGAGAGAGAGAGAGAGAAATGGTGAATGATAGATTGATAGATTGATGGATAGATAGATAGATAGAGTATATGTATATAAATAAATTTAAAATAACAATCATCTTTGGAACTTCCCCTACATATTTAGGTAAGTGTAATCATATGCACAAATACCAATACACATGGAAACAATTTCTCTCTCTCTCTCTCTCTCTCTCTCTCTCTCTCTCTCACACACACACACACACACACACACACACACACACACACACACCACTTTCATGTATACATGAAAGAAAAATAATATTATTTTGACCCAGCCGTGGTGACGCACACCTTTAATCCCAGAACTTGGGAGGCAAAGGCAAGTGGATCTCTGTGAGCTTGTGGTCAGCCTGGTCTACAGAGATAGTTCCAGGACAGCCAGAGCAGTTATACAGAGAAACCCTATCTCAAAAAAAAAAAAAAAACAAAATTTAATAGACTATCATTTATTCTCTATAGAATTTGTTCAAGGATTATGTTTTCTTTCTTCAGAAATCTTTCTCCTTTTTTTCTGTTTCATCTTATGGCAAGTAGTTGACATATTTTTATTCTTTGAGTCCACTGGAGATTCGGCTTGGTTTGACAATCCATTTATAATGATTCATATTCTTCCTCCTTCCTCCCTTCCTCCTCCCCCCCTTCTCAGATCACTCTTTTCTCTCCCTTCTCTCTCTATCTCAACAGTTTTATTTTGTGCCCCCAGATGGCTGCTAACTATCTATATAGACATGTATACCATGCTGGCCTCCAGTTTATAAAGATCCTTCTGCCTCTGTGTCCAGAATAAAGTGTAGACTGAAGGCCTGCACTATCCAGCTGATAATGGTATCTCTTGCCATTTATTACCCCTACTCTCAGAGCATCATTCTTCAGAGATTCCTAGCTACTTGATTATTTGCTAAAGGCTTTGCTAGGCACTTCAAACTCTTGCTAAATTACAGAAACGAGAAAACACTTGTGAAAAAAAAGTAGCTGTAATAAGTGGGCTTTCAAAGGTGACTTTTAAAAGGTAAAAATAAGTTTTTTTGAGCTGAAAGTAGCTAAGAAAGTCAAAATCCAAGAAACTTGATTATTTTTAAATAAAAATATATTTGAAGTGTCTATTTTACTTTGCTTTTAAGTATTTGAAAGATGAGGATACAAAAGATAAGATGCATATAAGCAAAGGAAATATAAAATAAGTTAGTGACATAGGTTGTTTCATGTTTTTTCTATCAAAATTTGTTACACAAAACTACCATAGGTAAAGGACTTATTTTTAGTTATAAATTCCTTGAGAATCTCAAAATTTTATTTCGGTAATATTCACCACACAACACCTCAGATCCATGCCCTACTTCCCTACACACTCATCTGTTTGTTGTCAACCTTGAAAACCCATGGAGTATAGTTTGTGCTTCCATATACTCTTGGGTGTGGAGCCATACACTAAGTCATAATCAACCTACCAAGGCAAGCACCATTGAAGAAAACTGAGTAGCCCACTCTTTGTTATTTTATTTTATTTTTTAAAAAAGAAAACAACCTTTTTTCATTTTACATACCAATCCCAGTTCCTACTTCCTCTCTTTTCCCACTCCACCCCCCAACCCCCCATCCACTTCTCAGAGAAGGTAAGGTACATTGCTTTGGGGAAGGTCCAAGGCCCTCCCTACTATATCTAGGCTGAGCAAGGGATCCATCCAAAGACAATAGGTTCCCAAAAAGCCAGTACCATCAGTAGAAATAAATTCTGGTGCCACCGCCACTGGACCCGCAGTCTGCCCCAGCCATACAACTATCACCCACATTTAGAGCAACTAGTTTTTACCTATGCTGGTTCCTTCCCTGTTCGATTGGAATGGTGAGCTCCCATTAACTAAAGTAAACTGTTTCAGTGGGTGTCCCCATCATGGTCTTGACCTCTTTGCTCATATTCTCACTCCTCCTACTCTTCAACTGGACTTTGGGTGCTCAGCCCAGTGCTCCACTGTGGGTCTCTGCTTCTGTTTCCATCCGTTCCTGGATGAAGGTTCTATAGTGCAATTTAAGATACTCATAAATCTGACTACAGGGCAAGGCCTTTTGGGGCAACCTTTCCACTATTGCTTAGGTTCTTGCTGGGGTCATCCTTGTGGATTCCTGAGAATTTCTCTAGTGTCAGGTTTCTTGCTATCCTCATAATGGTTCCCTCAATCAAAATATCTTTTTCCTTGCTTTCATCTCTGTCCTTCCTCCATCTCAACTATTCCTTTCCCTCCAGTTTTCCTCCCCCTTCTCCCTTTCTCTTTCCCTTCCACCCTCCCTTCTCTCCCCACCCCATGTTCCCAATTTTGTCTATTTTCCCTATCCAGGTGGGTCTATATATGTTTTTCTTAGGGTTCATATTATTACTTAGCTTCTCTAGGATCATGAACTATAGGCTCAATATCCTTTGCTTTACAGCTAGTATCCACTTATGAGTGAGTAGATACCATGTTCATCTTTCTGGTCTATGTTATCTCACTCAAGATTTTTTTTTCTAGTTCCATCCATTTGCATGCAAATTTCAAGATGTCACTGTTTTTTACTGCTGAGAAGTACTCCAACGTGTAAATATGCCACATTTTCTTTATCCATTCTTTGGTTGAGGGGCATCTAGGTTGTTTCCAGGTTCTGGCTATTACAAATAAAGCTGCTATTCAAGTCTTAACAACTATCAGTTTACAGGAGGTTCTCAGATAGAAGAATGTTATGTCTACTTCCCCTCTGCACCCTGGGATTCTGTCTGCCTTGAGCCTGAATATCCCACTGTGTCTGAAGAACACCATTTCCTTGTAGTCACACACTACCTCTGGATCTTGAGTCTTTCCCTCCTCTCTTACACATTGATGCCTGAGCCTTGGGAAGAGGGGATGTAATATAAATATGTCCCTTTTATGGCAGAGCACACTGTAGTCACTCATTCTCTGTCCTATGACTAGTTGTGTGTTTCTGAATTAATTTCTATCTACTGCCTAGAAAATATCCTCTGATGAGAATTTGGAAATACAATCATCAGTGGGTGTAATGATAAGTCATTAGTAGTCAGTTTAATAATGTGTTGATTTAGCAGAATAATTTTTCAGAATAAAAATTATGATAGAATATAAAGATATTGAAAACACAATGAATTTTCATGTTAAAGGCACAAACACTGTAATTTTATGATATAGTAATTAACAACAAATAAACAATAATGGGAAAATGGCTCAATCATCAAACAATGAAAATTTAAATTGAGCAATAAATTTATATTCTTTTCCTTTATTATTCAACATTTCTTGATTTCAGGTATTGTGTGCATAGAAAAGGATATGGTAATTGATGTGTATTTCCCCAGTGACAATTTAGAAACAATGCATAGTTACTAGCTAATATGTGATGTAATTTTGTGTATAAATCAAGCATGTCAGTTAAGAGACATTTTTTTTTCCAAAAATAAATTCAGAGTATACCCCTTTCCTGACTAAACTATAGTAGAATTTTTTTTTATTTGTTGTTTGTTATTTTCTTTTGAAGCATATTGTGTCCAAATGTTCCTCCTAGTTTTTCTGTCCCTGGCACAAATGATGTATAGGTTTGAAAATTGCATGAATGTGAAAAATATATTATTTTTTGAAAGTTGTTCTATGACAGTATTTAATATTTGAATTGAACAATTTGATTTTTATGAATTGATTTCAATAAGTTGTACTATGCATCACTTATAAACTAAAGATAATATGGCATAAACATAGTAGAAATGAGGTTTGAATACGTAAGATGAGATAATTTTTAATGGAGAAACAATTTTTGTGAGTCTTGAAAGAGTGCCAAAAACAAATTTTGTTTCTGAGAATTTTAAAAGCAGTTTTCAAGATGGCAACATGTTGAATGATATAACATACCAGAAGGAGTTTACATAAATAAGTTTCTGAATTTGGAAGGTAAGGCCAGTCAGAGAGGTAAATCTGAAAGCAAACTTCAGCTGACCATGAGTGAATGGCACCTAAGAAACACTGTACTCTTCAGGAAATTGAAATAAAAATATAAGAAAAATGTAGGAATGTAGGAAAGATTGGTTTTAACATAAGAGAGACTTGAATACGAGTAAAAGTTTGAGTTAAGCAAACAGTGGAAAAGTAGAAAAATATTTTTATTAATTCTTTGATGATTTATGTATTTTAATATTCACCTCCCCTCCACAGCTCCACAGAGATCCACCCTACTTTTCTATACACTCAACTTCGAGTTATTTTCTTGCTTTTTACTTTATTATTATTATTAATCCATCAAGTTCAATTTGTTCAGCCCAACTCTTCATGTGTAGGTTTTTCCCTGCAGTGTGATCCACCTACCAAGAGTCACACCATTAAAGGAAACTGACAGCTTATTTTGTCTCCCTGCAGCTGTCAAATGCTGACAACTCCTCTGCCAAGGGTGGGAGTTTGTGCTCAACTTCCTCCCTCTTTGCTGAAGTTTTGTCTGGCTTGAAGTGGCTCAGGACTTGCGCATGCTATCACAATCACTATGAGCTCATTTGTGAAACTTCCCTATTTATCTGGAAAGTAGTTTTCTTGAAATCATCCACCACCAATATTTTGGCCCCCTTCCAGGAAGATTTCTGAGCCTTGGATGAAGGAATGTTGATAGGGATGTCCCATGTAGGCACTAGCACTGACAGTCTTTTATTCTGTATGAGTGGAGCATTTAAGGGTCTTTGTGTTAATTGCTATCTACTGCAAGAAGAAGTTTCTCCAATGAGGGTTGGAAGATGCAATGAACATAGCAATAACTCATTAGGAGTATTTTAATACTATTTTATTTAATAATATTTTAATCCTTTTAGCAGAATAATAGTAGTATTTCCCCTGCTAGGGGCTAGGGCTTGTGTAGCAACAGATTTTTGGGACTATTAACAGTCCCAGGTATGGATTACATTTTGTGCAGTGGGATTTCAATTGAATCAGCAAATGATCAGTTACCCCCATAACACTCATGTTTCTGTTACAGCAATGGGCATAGCTTGTGAGAGCCATCATTATTGTAGTTCTCAGGATTCTCAGCTGAGTGAGATTGCTTGCCAACCAGCATGCCTGGGACTTGATCTGACTAGAGCTAATGAAGAAAGGATAGTGATACTAAATAAGTGATAGACACAAATATTCAAGAAACCTGGAGTCAGTTAGGAATGCGTATCTATTACTGCAGCAACTAGGATCTCATCTTGTTTATTATGTACAGCACAGGGGGAGGAATTAGGTGGTCTCAGTAGAAGGTTTCTATGGGGAAGCAGTATCACTGTATAAACATCCAGGAGTAGGATGCTGAAGTTACTAGTTTTCTGTTATTGTAGTTTTGTTTTGTTTTGTTTTGGTTTGGTTTAATATTTCAATCATTTGTAAATACTTGTTTGTGTTTGGATAGAGAAAGGTTCGCCAGGGGAAAGGCTTTGCCAGTTTTGTATGGATCATATTCTTCAGTCCTTGACATAGCTATCTCATATTAAACAATGTTCATTCACTCAGAACTTCACTTGCTCAGGACTTCACTTGTTCCTTACAAATGATGTTTACTTGCAATTCCAGTACCACGCATAGCACCTTCCAGCACTATGAAGTAGGTAGTAGGCATAAGGTTTCCAGGAGAGTGCCATCTTGGTTCCTCTGCTTTCTATGACAGCTCTGTGATGTCTTCAGCAGTAGGATCTTACCATCAAGGTTTAGGTAGCTCCATGAGGGTTGGGAGTAGACTGTCATGTTTGGAGATCTGTGGCACTCATTATGTCAAACTCAAGTGACACAAGCAGAGAAAGTGCCAGAACAAGATTGATCCAGGGCTGGACCCATAACAGTAAACTGAACAGAGAAAAGAAGAGGAGAGAGATATCAATCAGATTTACTTGGTATGGAATTCCCTTTGGACTTTTATACATGATGTTGTTTCTCTCACTGATGATGTTGATGAAAATGGCTTTGACACGACTAACATACATCTTGAGCGTGTAGATTTGAGGACTGTGAAATCAGATTCTGAGGGTTAAGGGCATTGGAAACGAAACATAAAACACTGAGGAGCAAAAAGCCACCATAGCATTTTAAGCATGTGTGTTATCTGTATGCCTTGCTAGTTAAACCCAAGACAACTTCCAAACTGATCTTTACTTAGCATAGCATGAGAGTACATAGTACTGTTTTACACAAAAAAAATTGACCAATACATTTTTACAGTTCTAATTATATTTTAATTACAATTCATGATTAACTACTGCCTATTTAAATAGAGCAATGGCTCTGCCTTTTAATTGCTCTGTTTGCATTTTATTTCCAAACAAAAAGTAGATAATAGAAAATTGCAACAAGTTGTAGTAAAATTCAGTAAGCTCGGGAATAAATAATTAGTAAATAATATTAAAAGATTGGCTATCTCAAGATTTCCTTCATAAAATGTATTTTTAAATTATCATTAAAATGTACACTTCCTCACTAAAGTTAAAGTCTTCCAAATTTCTAGTGAAGGAAAATTAAGTTGCTTTGTTTTCTCCTACAAACAAGAACCTGTAAACCTTCACCTTCCTATCATTCCCTGTGTTTGACTGAATTCTGAGTGACCTGCAACTAGAAAAACAACATTTGACCCAAATATCATAGAACATTGGACAATTCATCTTTTGTCAATATGACCTAAACCTCTAATTACTGGCATCATTACAGATTCTTGATAATTTTTTCCATAGTGAAACAACATTCAAAGGAATATTTGTCTGTCCTTGTCTCTAAGACTTTTATTAGCAAATTTTAAATAACTATACCAAAATTTATACTTATATATTTATATGTTAGTTTACTCGGCTGTGTTACATTACTCTATATCATATAAAAAGCTGAAATGCAAAGTAAAATCTTAATTCCATGATGATCTACTCTACCTTTTAAAATATTGAGTTCATGAAATCACATCATTATTTTATCAAAGAAACACATTGGAAGGATGAGCACAATTAAACATATTTTTTGAGCAGTAGTGTCTGCATTTCTCAATAGGTGATGGCATTTAGTTTATAACATTTCAATCATTAATTAACTTACCCAGTAATATAGCAGAAAAGCTACCCAAATGGTTTAGCAATAACACCAGGGACTTCAATATGGAGGTATTTTCAGTAAAGACCTAGTAACAGTTGAACTTCAGACACCTCCCAACTTTTCTCACCTCCTTCTCCTTACCTCCCCTCTTTCTTCTTGTTTGTAAATGAACATGAAGAAGATGAACTTAAAGATCTAAGTTACAGATTGATGTTCACGGGGGCCAGATAGAAGGTGATCACTGAAGTCATTCAATTAATGCAAAATTTCTGTTGGGTTCCTTTGACTATCAACACATTTCTAAGCTAAGCATGGTTATCTTGGGAAAAGGGCAATTTGGGATTTTGAAATCTAAAATGTAAAGTGAGAAAGAAAAGAGAAATGGGTTCAGAGAAGCATCTTGATGCATGCCAAATGCTGGTCAGTCTTTAGGGGTTGCAAAGAGAACAGTGCCTAAGTTTTTGTTATTTTCACTTGTTTGTTTTGTTTTATCTTGATACTGGGTCTTGGATAGGTCAGTCAAAATTTCACAAGTTACTAACTAAACCTGAGTATAAATGACAAAGGCTACAGAAGAATAAAAAAATCACATTTAACATAACAAGTAGATATTGCTGTTTTTAAAAAGTTTATTTATCCATTTGTTTATTATGTATGCAGTATCAGCCTGCATGAACACCTGTATGCACACCTGCATGCCAGAAGAGAGCATTATATCTCATCATAGATATTACGATAGTTATGAGCTACCATTGATGCAGTTGCTGGGAATTGAACTCAGGACCTCTGGAGAGCAGCCAGTTCTCTTAACCTCTGAGCCATCTCTCCATAGAATCTTCATCCAGAAACTAATGGAAACAGAGGCAGAGACCCACAGTGGAGCAATGGGCTGAGCTCCCAAAGTCCAGTTGAAGAGTGGGAGGAGTGAGAATATGAGCAAAGAGGTCAAAACCATGATGGGGACACCCAATGAAATAGTTTACCTGAACTAAACTATTTCACAACTCCAGCCAGACAGGGAAGGAACCAGCATAGAACCAAACTAGGCCCTCTGAATGTGGATGACAGTTGTTTGGCTGGGGTATTCATATTGCTCTAGCTAAGATTTCAAACAATGAATCAAACAGGTGAGAGAAAGTGGACACCTTTGATGTTCCTGATATTAGCAGAAATGATTTGAATTTCATCTTTGTTTAGTACGATGTTTGTTGTATACTGTCATCATGATGCTGAGATATTGTCTGTATCCCTAGATTCTCTAAGACTTGTATAATGAAAGGATGTTGGATTGTTGAAGGGCTTTTCTATATCTAATGAGTTAATCCTATGATTTATGCCTTTGAGTATATTTATATGGTGATTTATCCTTATTATTTACATATGAGAAATCATCCATTAATCTCTGGTATGAAGATGACTCAGTTATGTGGATAATCATTTTGATGTGTTCGTGAATTTGGTTTGCAAGTATTATTTTCAGAGTTTTTGCATCTATATTCATCAGAGAGACTATCTTATAATTTTCATTTTTGTTAGATCTTTATGTAACTGAGTTATCAACTTAGCACTAACATTATAAAAAACACTCAAAAGTATGTCATCCTTTTTTTTTATTTTACAGAACAGTTTGGAGTCTATTAATGGCAGATATTTTTAAAGGTCTATTAGAATTATGTTCTTAATCCATCTGGTCCTGGGATTTTCTTTTCTCGTTCAGATATTTTTAATCACTGTTTCATATCATTGATTGTTTAGATTGTTTACTTCATCTTGATCTAATTTGCTTCTTGATTTGTTCCTTAGTCCAATTATCATTTGGTTATTTTGTCTTTTCTATTGTTTTTGATATCCAACTTTATTCTATTGTAGTCAGAGAGAATGCAAGATGTTATTTCAATTACTCTATATTGTTGAAACTTACTTTGAGACCTGATATTTGGTTAATTTTGGGGAAAGTTCCACAGATTACTGTAAAGAATATGTATTTTCTAGTGTTTGTGTAAAATGTTCTATGGATATTAGACACACTGGATTTATAATGCCATTTACCTTCAATGGGTCTCTAATTTTTGTCCAAATGACATAACTGCTTTTTAAAGTAAGATTTTAAAGTCACCCACTATCTCTGTTTTTGTGACTCATTTAAACCTAATAAGTATTTCTTTTATTAAAATACATGCACCTGTATTTGGTGTGCTTATACAGAGAAATACACTATCCCATGGGTTTACTTTGCCTTTAAAAATATGAAATGCCCTTTCTTATATTTTCTGATAAGTTTTTGTTTGAAGTCTATTTTGTCAGACATTAGAATAGCTACATCAGATTGTTTTTAGTTCTACTTTCTTGGAGCACATTTTCTGCATTTTTACCCTAAGATTGTGTCTATCGTTGGGTAAGTTATATTTCTTAGAGGAATCAAAAAGGTGAGCCTACTTTTTTCTATTATTATTATTTTTAGTGAGCTCTAAATTTTTCTCTGCTCCCCTCCCGACCTCTCCCTACTTTTTAATCCAATCCATAAATCTATATTTCTTTCATGGAACACTGACACCATTAACATTTTGAGTTTAAAATTTTGAGTTTTCATGTGTTAAATACTGTATTTACATAATTTTCATTCCTTTCTCTCCTTCTCCAACTCCTCCTATGCCCCTAAAACTCTCTCAAATTCATGACTCATTTTTTTTCTTTGAGTATGTGTGTGTTGAGTCTATTTACTGTTGTGCATATGTAGATATGTTTCAGACTGCCACTTATGTTTGTATAGTCTATTGGGGAACTTGTTATAGAAAACTGATCATCTTAGCAGCTATAAACCACAGGTAGTTCTTCATCTAAGTTGGAGTGTTGCAAAATTTCCCCCATTCACAGTGTCATGTCAAGAGATGGAGCCACTATGCAGGCCTTGTGTAGGCAAGCCAGTTGTTGAGATTTTATGGGTACAACTTCCCTGCCATTTCTTGAAGACCCTATCTTAGGATGCAACAGGAGTCCTTGTCCCCTGACTCTTAAAATCTTTTCATCCCCATTTCTCCTAAGTTTTCTAATCCTTAAGTATATAGATTGGATTATAGATTTACTAAAGGGGGTTTGTCACCCCTTGAAAACTCTTTATATTAAGGATTAATTGCTGACATTTAGTTTTGTGATTTTTTTAATCGTCTTTTGATTAACAGTCTGAAGTTGTTTTTTACCTGTGCTCTCTTAGGAATGTTTTTATTTTTCCTCAGATTGAAGCATTCCTTCCAGTATCCACCATAGAGCTGGCTTCTCAATTATAAATTCCTTTATTCTGTTTTTTATCATATAAAGTTTCTTTCTTCTTCGATTACAAAAATTGCTTTGCAGGGTAAGGTCGTCTGCTCTAGAATTTGTGATGTTTTATAACCTGAAGAACATCTGCCCAAATCATTTTATATTTTAAGATCTCCATTGAGAAATTAGGTGCTATGTTATTTTAGTGGGCCTCACTTTATGTGACACTTAGTTTTTATGTTTTGCATCATCCAATATCCTTTCTTTGTTCTGTACATTTACTATTCTAGCTATTCTATGTTGTGTTGAGTTTTTTTCCTGGTCCTGTGTATGTGGTGCTCTATTCTTTGTTACACTGAGGAGTTGCTCAAACTTGAAATTTTCTTCTTTGAATTTGCCAAAAATTGTTCTTTCTATACTGTTGACCTTGGTGTCTTCTTCTACATTGCTGTGACAGATATGACCATGTTTGAGGGAGGACTGTGGAAGGACTTTGGAACTTTGGCTAGAAGAATCACTGAGGGTTCAGAGCTCTGTGGGATGTTCTTTAGCAACTTGGAAGATGCTAATATGGAGATAAATGCAGAAGATAAAGGCCTGACTTGCTTAGTTTCAGAGGGAAATTTAAAAACTCTGTCAGGGCCATTTGGTATTTTAAATTAAAATCCTGTGGTTCTGGTTAGCTGGGGCTGAAGGATCAGCTGTGATTAACAAGATACCCAAATTACTGAAGTGAAACCTTTATGTTACCGGGACAGTTGATTCTGGTAAGCTGAGTGCTGAGAAATTAGCAGTGATTAAGAAGAAACCAGCATCACTGGTGAAATCTTCTGGTAAGTGTTTTTTTGAGAGCACAGAAAGGCTGTGATGTAGAGGTGATCAAATTTGTTCTTCATGTTGGCAGTCAGACTTGATCATGTGTAAGGACCACTGAGGTGGTAGTGGTTTTGAAGGCATGAAAGGGACATGGAGAACAGCTGACGCTTGGCACTGTGAGATGACAGGAGAAGCCATTGGTGAAGGTGCAGCCTCAGGGGCAGGTGAAGGACCAGGAATGAAGGGGACATGCAAAGATGCTGAGGTTGGGCACCATGAGGAGAGCCTATGAGAGGCTGTTGGTGAAAGTGCAGCCCAGTTGAAGCAGAAGGCTCCAGCAATTTGAAAATGGCACTACCATGGGATGACCACCAAGAACAACAGCAACAGTAGAGTGGAGCCAGACAGATTCTAGAAGAAAAGTTTTGTGTATATTGCAGAGGGAAGAGCTGTAGAAATGAACCAAGCTCTTTCAAGGAGTCCAGCGGATTGGGAGTGGATCCCAGACAATGAACAGTTGGAAGTTTGTTTTGCTTTGATTGTGACAGCGCCCTGAATTTTCCCTCTCAAAATAAAAATATGTTTTACTGGAGCCCACAGTTGAGAGACCTTGAAATTTGAAAGACTTTGGATTTTAAAAGAGATTGGTTACTGAAATTTTAATGTGTTTGAATTTATAATGATTGTGGGATTTTAAAAGGTATTTATGTTCTTAATGTGAAATCTTGGGGAGGAATAAGAAAGGAAGGGTTATGGCTAACTAGTGATGTGTTTGTATGTCAACTTGACAAGGGTCATTTGTACTGGCCGGTTTTATGTGTCATCTTGACACAAGCTGGAGTCATCAGAGAGGAAGGAGCCTCAGTTGAGGAAATGCCTCAATGAGATCCAGCTGTAAGGCATTTTCTTATTTTGTGATCAATGAGAGAGGGCCCAGCCCATGGTGGGTGGTGCCATGCCCAGGCAAGTGATCCTGGGTTCTATAAGAAGTTGGCCTGAGCAACCATGGAAAGCAAGCCAGTGAGCCACTCCCTTCCATGACCTCTGCATCAGCTCCTGGCTTGGGTTCCTGCCCTGTTTGAGTTCCTGTTCTGACTTCACTGATGAACGGCAATGCTGAAGTGTAAGCCAAATAAACCCTTTCCTCCCCGACTTGCTTTTTGGTCATGGTGTTACGTTGCAGCAATAGAAACCCTAGCTAAGACAAAAGGGAACACTATTTTGAAGGAGGCAGATATATTGTCTTGCTTATCATGTTGTTTATACTTTTATGCTGGGAGCAATCCTATGGAGTTAGGCCATTGTTATGATTATTTAGTATGAATATCTTTTTCACCTTTGTTTGATGAGTATTTGAATCATTGTCTCCTGTTACCCCAGGTTGTCTGGATGTGGACCTACTAAATTATGTTGAAATTCAGTCTTGTAGGTCATTAGATTGATCCCAGCTCAGCTAGGCCTAGGTCCAGTTTGGAAGAACAGGATTAAAATTTGTATAGAGTTTTAAGGCTCTCACAATGATCCTAAGAACTCTCTAGAAATCCCACAGTGTTTTAAGGTGTCCCTTCACTGGGGTTATAGTGGAATTGAGAAGTACTACCTGGGAAAGTTGTGCAGGATGAGGACACCTCAGATGTCAGGTGGACTTATAATGAAAGTGAGGATCTCCTACCTAGGGGTGGCACACAGAACTCAAAGTCCTCAAGTGACAGGAATGGGAGTCTCCATCTGAGGTAGCCCATAGGGCACCCTGTTCTCAGGCAGCAAGAGCCTCAGAGGGAGTAGAAGTAAGACTTCTTTGGAAATTTTTACTCTAAAATATGTTAACATTCATGAGGAAAGTCTGTTAAATCCTTGTTAGGATATATAAAACCACTAATAGATGAGTTTCTGCTTCTGACATAGGTTAAGTCCTATTATAGACCTTGCAAAGTACATTATTAAAAACCCAAAGGGAACCAGTTGAAAATTAAATGCAATAAAAACAAAGGCTAATAGCGTGAGTATGAGAAGGTGTGTGGATGGTCATCATGAAATATGTGTGTCTTCTCATAAAAGGAAAACATAACAGATTTGGAAAAAAATTATTTATCCCAGTCCTAGCATGATGGTGAGACATAAAAGTTAATGGATAATGAACAAAGTGGTAGAAAATGAAAGAAACAACTGTCACAAACTAATATAGATGTCATTCATTGACAAAAAAGACTTTTTCAGTTCTAGTGAGAAGGATTCCCAGTACCAAACTGTGCAGGTCAGTACAAGTATTACTCTAAACACATGAACATTTAAATTGTAGTCTTAAAGTCATATACATTGTTTGTCAACTATATATTTTAAGATCTTGCTGTAAAGTCTTATTAAGTTGGTGATATTTACTTGTAAAAATGGGTATGTAGAAGTGTACAGAATACTACTTAAACAGGCAGTTAAGAAAATAGTGTCTGAAGGATAGAGAGATAATTCAGCAGTTAAGAGCACTTGCTGCTCCTACAGATGACTTGGGTTTAGTTACCAGCATAGTAACTTACAGCTGTCTATAACTCCTGTTCCAGTTGGTCTGGAATGTTTTTCATGCGTCTATAGTCATGACACATGCACGCGATATGCTTACATACACAGGCAAAACACTCTTAAATAAAAAAATAAGAAGAACACCTGGAAAGAAAAAAAAAGAAGAAAGATATATAGTCTCTAGGTATATTAGTTCTCTTTCCGTGTTAAAGAACCATGACCAAAGGCCGTTTATAGAAGAAAGGTTTTGTTTTGGCTCATGGTTCCGAAGGGATACTCAACAATGGCAGGGGATTTATATCATCAGGTGGCCAGAGCTTCAAGCTAAGAAGTCATGTCTCAACAGGACATCCAGGAAATAGAGCAAAATGGAAGAGCGTGATGCTATAAATGTTCAAATCCTGCACCTAGTGATTCATTTCCCAAGCAGGGCTTAATCTCTCCAAACAGCATCACCACTGAGGGACTAATATTCAAATACCTGTGCCTGGGCAGGACATTTCTCCTTTAAACCACTATTTGGCTGAGCTAAATTACAACTGATTTTCTGTGTTATCACCATGAATAATAAGGAAACAGAACATTAGAAGCTACTGTGTTAGCATACTATTTATAACCCAGATCAAAGTACTAGATCCAGAGGCTTAATTCCAAGAAAAAAGTTGAAATTATGGCCTTATAAATTCTAATTGGTTTGACCTCAAATTTCATATAATTCACTAAATAAAGATACCTTTCCACATAGTATGACCTTTAATAAATATTTCTCATGTTATGCTATATTTATAGATAAACCTGGTAGTAAAATGAGGAGTTTAAGTACAATATGTCTAGAAACTAGTTCTCTCTTGGGTACACATACGCACACACATACCCACACTTACATATATGCATGTGTTGAAATAAGTACTCCCTTAATTAAACATCCCATATTACTCCCAATAATTCATGTGGTATGAGCTCTCATAGGTTAATATAGGGCCATGTAGTTAGTAAAATGGAATCTAATGTACCATCTAATTTTAAATCATATAATATTATAGATATCAATGGTTAATTACAGATGATATATATCAGACGACCCCATATTTATAGCTCTCCTTTTGAAATACATACAGAATTATTAATTCAGAGAATTACATCTTTTTCCCTTCTAAAGTATTTTTAAAATGACTGATCATGTGTTTTAATTTGACTAAGAATAATCTTATTCTACAATAAGATTCTATAAGGGCTCTGAAGCAGTTCACAAAGGCACCTAACATTTATCATCTTCCTTCACTAATTGACTTCCACCGTGCATGGAGGATTAATCTATTTACTTGACAAATATTTTATTGAGAAAGTCAGTTTCCCAGCCTAATTTTTATTTGCAATTTTGTGGCGCCTATGTCAGTATTTGATGATGATTTTTCCTCTTGATAATTTTCAAAAGGTCATAAAACGTCTGTTTAGCTTAACATGAGAACAATCTTCTTGAGATGTAAAACACTAACTTTTATGCTTTCAACAAGAGAACAGATTTCAAACCTGTTTGTATAAATTAAGTCAACCCGTTGCTGTTTTTATCAACTCATGGAACACCTTCTTTACAAATAAGGCCAGGATAAAGAATCCCCATATATATGCTTTAGTTTTATTATTAATTCATATTCTATCTGCCACATAAATATATATATGCACATAAGTGCATGGACATGTATGTTTGATACATCTTGAGACATTTGAGCATATATTGATTATATGCTGTCATTTTGTAAAATATCTTTCAGTAGCATTCCATATGTACTCAGAATATAGTTACTAAATATGGCTTCAGCATAATATTATTTCACCTGTAACTCAAATGCAAATTTTGCCAGTTGCCTTGTAATTGACAGAATTGACTAAATCTTTTGTAGTTAATGCGCAGGCCACTGACATTGACGGCAATAGCTACTTGGAAATGGCTTCAATTGTGTCCTCAGTGAAAAAAGTCTCCACAGCTCTTTTCCCTGTTGTTTCTTATCATGAACCTATCTACTGTAACAACTCATTTTTTTGGAAGTGAGTGTGCTCTCAGCAAGACTTAGAAATACAGACTGGGTTTGTTGTTGTTGTTAATTTGAGAGTTCAGAGAATATGTAATATTTGGAACTTAGTTATGTGGGAAACAGTTTTCCAACACAAAACAAATAGTGGAATTGCATCAGTAGAATTGCTTGAAGTGGAATTTAAGTTTTTCATTTGGATCCCACTTGGACACACAGCAATGTAATGCGCCATTCTAAGTAAATGAAGCAAAAATGGAGAACACTGAGGACTCGAACTAGTAAAGAACAGAGCAGCACAAGATAGAATATGTGGAAGACGATGTTACTGATGAACGGGAGCGAGGCAGAGAGGGAGGGGAAGAGAAAGACAGAGAGAAAAAGACAGAGACAGATGCAGAGACAGAGACAGAGAAGAAAGGGAGTCGAATCATGTCCTAAAAGTGGTGATACAGTGATTTAATTGTCCATATGTTCTGAAGCACTGTGCCACACAAGAGCCCACTCAGGCAGCTGGAAAAAAGCAACTAAGCACCGAGCTCAGACCTGCAGTTTTCCTAAAGTGGCATCTGTTCTGAATGAGAAATAATGGATGTGAAACAGGTTCTGGAAGTAGAAACGAGGCAAGGGGAACTCGGCTTCAGAACAAAGAAAGTAGCAATAGAACAGGCGTCAGACAAGAAACTAAAGGTCAGGTCCAACTGTCCCTGGCAGCTGTGTGGGAGAGGCTGAACTCTTTGGAACGTGTCCTCTCCAACAGTCATTTGAGAAAAGTTCTATTCTGATGGCAACCAAACCATGGGAAAGAGCCTCAAAGTGTGTGGTTTGCTTTGTGATGACACTAGCCTAGGACAAGAGAATAAAAAACTTCAGGGGATAGGGAATTGAAGGAAAAGCTTTCTGTATTATTTTGAGTCGTAGATTTGTTTGTTTGTTTGTTTAAAGTTCCTAATTTAAACATTGTTTAAGGGACATTATTGCAAGGGAAGTTTTTTTTTTAATTAAGAATTCAAGAAAATTAATGGTTTTGTATTCATGAGAAAGATTAAAAAGTCAGTCCTAGAAGAAAGAACATCCTTGCAGATATGGCAGGGAGAGGTAAATTTTTGAACTTACAGAATAAAAGGTCTTGTGGGAAAATAAGGGAATTTGCTGTTTTGTAGAAGCAATCTTTTATGTGGTAAGAAGTTTTCTATATTCACACGAGGTTGTCACACCTGGGATATCTTTAAGTAGCTGGGTATCCTCTAAAACCCTTAATTCTCAGACACCGTCAAGTGCAGGAGAATCCTCTGATTCTTAGATAATTTTATATTTCCCTTACTTAAATATTAGCAAGCAGCCTCAATCCCTGACTTCGTATAACTACTCACCCATCCTTTGCTACTGGTTTATATAGTGGGGAACAAGAATTCTTACAGACATGTAAGCACGCAGGAAACACTGAGTAGAAGATAGTTGACATGCAATACTGTTTGGTTTATATCCACAAACTCAAAATTTCATGGGTCAGTGTCACACTTTACTATCTCTGCTGTTTCTAGGTTAGCAACATCTCCAACCAGGTGCCACCATTAGCAGCAGCATGAGCAACTTTTCTAGGTGATTTTCCCAGACTGTAACTTGCACTCTTTCTACAGTATGAAACAAATCTCTATTTGGGGATTTCTACTTACGTCAAAATTAAGTCTGAACCACTCAGCATCTGGACCATTCTCATGTGTCCGACATTATAGGTAGCTTACAAGATGAACAGATAGATAACCAGCACTGAGATTTTCAGTCTTGATCAAGGATGTGACCAAAAGAAAATAAACTGTTACCTTAAAATGACCACCAACCTTATTATTATTTGGTGAAAAATAACTAGAAATAAAAATTTTGCCTCAACCTCAAGTTTTGGCTATAAACAAAGAAAATATTAGACATTAATCTTTCTATGTTCAGTTTAGACCACCTTACCATTCATATTTCCAGAAATCATTGCTTGAAACTATTTCATGTGTTATCATCTAGAAATTATGTTCTTGGGGGCTTTGAAGATTAAAGAAATATGTATTCAAATACTGTGTGAGTGTGTGTGTGTATGTGTGTATATTAAACTATGTAGCCTTTGATTTGCCTAACACTTGCTGTGTAGACTAGGGTGGCCTCAAATCACAGAGATCTGCCTCCTTCTTTCTGGGAATAAAGGTATATACCACCATGTCCTGGATGCTTTTTTTTAGCATATGCCTTAACAACCTCATAATTTTTCTGAGCATGGTGATGTCCTGGGGCTTTCTCCAATGGCCCCGAGGTTTTAAAGAATGGTAGGTAACTGCTTCCTAAGGCAGAGGTATTTCAACAACAAACTATTAAAATCATGAAAAGTTGGGCAAAGGATCTGTTCTAGGGAACAATCTAAAGCTCTCCAATAAGATGCCTAGTGATGTTTTTACCTCTGCTGCTGATGCTGGGTACATTTGAGAACCACTATTCTGAAATACAGATATCATTATTTTGATTTCTCAAAGTCGCAGTAATTTTGTACATGACTGACAATAGAATCTAATCATGTAATCACTGTGAGAATGAATTCCTATCAATTCTTCTAACACAAGTCATTGATTCCAGTAGTCACAAGCTACTAAGACATAACATACTTAACAACACTCTAAAGGTGCAAATATTTGATTTATCATGAAGCATTTGTAAAAATATTTCTTCTTGATATTCTCACAGTTTTCAGATTGTGAGGTTTATATATAGAGATGCAAAATTACTTTAATTAGTATATATTAATTGTACAAAGTAATGATTTTACAATAAGGTTACAAACTTGTATCTAATGTACTATAATCTTACTCATCTCTCGGTGGCCCAGTTTGTTCCCCTTCTGCCTTACTCCTCTCCCATCGACAATGCTAGCCCACCTGTTTACTTTGAAGCCTCTCCCTAGAGTGCACATATGAGAGAAAATGCACACTTTCTCTATTTGTAAATATGGCTTGTTTGGCCATGAAATTATATATTTGTAGAGTTTAATTTTCACAGGAACCTCTTTTATCCTTGTCTAAGTATGTTCTCTCCACCTCTTTCGAGTCTGAGTTCTGATCTGTCAATTTTTTTACTTGGTAAGAGTATGTGAATCTTATGTCATTACCACCTACTTCATCTTTGTGTACCATATTTTTATTAATTTGTTGAGAATTTCACTCATTGCCTTCCAGATTTAACTGATTTCCTTACCCACCCAACCATGTGACCTCTTTTTTTAGTTAAACTTTTAATGAAAAGTTATCATGCAACATTTTTGATCATATTTTCCTACCCTGAGTTCCTCCCAGATCTATTACTCACCTAAATTTATGGTTTTATTCTCTCCGTCTCTAAAAAAGGCAAGAAATAAATCAAAAACTCTCAAACAAAATCAAAACAAAAAAAGGACAGAAAGTACCAAAAAAGGCCCAAATAAAGCAAACAGACTAAAAGTCTACAAAAATACCATTAAGTTAGTATTGTATTGACCAACTAATCCTAGATATTGGACCCAGCCTAGAGTGTGGGTAAAATACCCAGTAAGACTCCATTGAAGAAAACTGATTTTTTTATTTGCTGGTGGGTATCAGTTGCAAATAATTTCTTGGTTAGAGGTGGGAGCTGTGAGAGCCTTGAGCAGCTCAGGGAATCAAGGAGCTCCATGGAGTGGGCGAACTAAACACTTGATTTGACTTTTTATCTAAGGGAGTAAAACTTAATTCTCTGGGGCAGTAAGGAGAGCTGGCTTAACTCTCTAGGGCTGACAAAAAAAATGGAAGAAAAAAACATACGTACACCTTTAGGGTCTCTCTATCATTTTCTCTGTCATCTATTTTTTTCTTAATTCCATCCAGATGTATCCCTTCTACCATTAGGTTTTCTTTACAGCTTATATCCCCCAACAAAATCTCTCAAACATTACAAAAACTACAATGTGGTTACATTCTATCTTTCATGTGGATTATTACAATGAATACTAGTAAAAAAAAAGCTTGTTTTCCATATCCCTTACATGATTAAACATTTTATTATTACAGATAAAATATAAGTTGTCCCAAGAATCCATATAGATTCATACCCAATCAACTAGCTAGAGATTAACAAAGTGTAAGAAAGCAAGGTATTTATCTCAGCCACTTCTTTTACTCTCAGGCTACGTTTTGTGGTTACAAAGAAAGGACCAGTCACTTTATTATTTATCTCGAAAGGGAATCATATAAAAATCTTAAAAGAATCACAAATCTAAACTTTTATATATGAAAAACCACCAGTCAGCTCTATTTTACATCCTCAGGGTGAATACCCACTCATCAATCGTTCTTTATATCAGGAAGCTGAGGGCAGAATGAGTCCAAGGAATTGATCATCACTCTTGAACACCAACCCACCCTAGCAAGAAAGGTACTGCAGTCAGCAATAGCCAGACTGTTAGTATTCTTGTTTCTTACAATGAGTCCTTCACTCAACTATTTGCCTTTCTAAACTTTAGACTTTTCCCCAGGTTTTTCACCTCAAAACTATTAACAAAGTCGTATTAACCTAGCCTTACGTCATATTAAAAGCTTTGCTCTAGCTATGATGCACACTGGAACTCGTGTGCACATCTCAGACTCAGACTAAGACTGAAAGAGCTTGAGCTACTTTAGCTTTTGGGACACAATTGTTTTTCTTAATCATTAACCTAAGTCGCAGTCTAATAGGCTCCTCAAGAGAAACTCATGGGTCTTACCGTGTTCTTATTGTCTATCCTCTGCAGCTCATTTTATCAGAGGTAGAGGCAAAACCATGTCGTTTTACTTTTTTTTTACTTACATCAGTTATCCCAATAAACTAACCTCTTTCATAGTTCCTTACTATATTTATCAAAAACTCTCAATCATCAAAATTCTACCTAAGCTATATTATTGAATAAAATCATTGATTCAGTTAAACAGTACAGCTTAAAAGGAAATCATCTTCATAATAATCCACAGTAAAAATGCCCCGTAGAGTAGGATATTTCTATGAGATACTCACACTACGTTACAGGCAGTAGGGATCTCCACACACCCAATCACACCATGCCAGATACCAGAGAAAAATGGCAGTGGCAAACATGTAAAGGCACAGCAGCAACAAGGGACATTCTGGAACCCTCAGATAGGCCATGCCTGAGATTCACCCATCAGAGCGTTCCTTTCTGGTGGGCCGATCTCCCAAATTTCAATTGCCACCTGCTGCTCCTCTGACATGGCCACCAGCAACTCAAGAGCAACAGAGAATTAAATAATAAACAAAGTTTATCATTTTTAAAAAGTATGACATGAGAAAATAACCTTTTAAACTCTCAAACACTCTTTACTTATATGATTTTCCATCATTGAGCCACTTCCTATAGCACGTGTGATACTACTGGCTTATGCAATGTGCACATTGTGACTGTATTTTCTTTGGCATTTAAAACTTTCTCACAATGAATTTCCTAACCTCATCCTAAATCTTCCACTTTGGCAGTTCAGAGAACTTAATTTAGTGGTATAAAATCAAAGTTACACTTAATACTTGCAAATACGAGATTTCCTTAATTTCTACTGTGATGAAGGGGAGGTATAGAAATCAATGACAATGAAGCAAAAATGGAAAAAAATGGTAGGAGAGCAAATGGGAAAGTTAGAGAGAACATTTCTGTATATTATTATTAAGCTATCATTCTTTGTCTCTTTTCTCTTAAGAAGTTAGGGCTATACTCTATACAGATACTGGGAAATAAGGCCAGGAACCTATAGTCAGAAAGAAAACCACCAAATATCAGTCATCCTGAGGGAGAGTTCTATGGTGTTGACTAAGTAAAACAAACATTACATTGAGGTTATTCTTATTTCTGTTTTATAATGCTAAATGAAACAATAGATTTAAATCTATTTCCTTTGTATTAAAATGGTCATAAATATGATTATAACTTTTTTTGTATTAGAAAATGAAACAAAACAAACAAACAAAAACAGTAATTCCATGTTCCTGAAACCTAAGCAGCAAAATACATTGAATATTAAGAAAAATCTGTGTAGTGTGTGATTGTGTCAAAATAATTCAGAAACAAAATTCCTCCCTCAATAAGACTTATTTTACATTTACTATTTGAGAATCTGAATGAACGAGGTACCTTGACATTGGAATTGTGATGCAAATGTATTTTATTTTATTGCTATTTATTTTTTATTTATTCTTCTCTCATATAAAACATCCTGATCCCTCCTTCCTCTCCTCCCAGCTCCCCTACCTGGAGGTGTCTCTCCCTCAGATGCATTGACACTCCATTTCCCTTTATAAAAGAGCAGTTCCACCACCCCCCAGGGATATTATGTTTCAACCAAAAACAGCATAAAAAGATGCAATAAGACTAGGCACAAACCCTCATATTGAGGCTGAATAGGCAACCCAGGAGGAGGAAAACGGTTCCAAGAGCAGGCAAAAGAGTCAGAGACACCCCGTTTCCATTGTTAGGAGTCCCCCCAAAACAAAAAACAAACAAAAAAAACAGTGAGTGGAGTGGGATGGGAGTGGGGTGAGTCCCAAGGAGCTCTAACTTGTTTATCTTCTCGAGTGTTATCTGAAAATGAAAAAAAATGTGAAATGAAAGATGTAAACAATGCAAAAATGTGAAAGAACTAAAAACAAAGTGGCATGGTGTTAATCGTTAAAAAGTCGGTGCTAGCCTTGGAGTCTTTAAGGCCAAAGTAGCTCAAAGACCACCTGTGTATAACCTGTGAAAGTGAATGAATTCATGACAGAGCAATAGAGGCAACTGGTGCCTCGCCATTTCTTCAAGAAATGGGCCACCAACAGATTAAGGAATGGGCTGCTGGGTAAAGAGAAGTATTTAAGTGTGGGCTAAACAAGTTTCTTGTCCGAAAAAATAGCTTAGAAAGAAAAACTGCTGAAATTTTGGAAGAGGATAACTGGGAGAGAATTGAATGTAAAGTACAGTGAAAGAGGTTGGCAGAGGAATCAGTCATTTAAGAAAAGAAAGATTATAACTCTAGAGACAAGAAACGAAAGCATGAAAGAAGAGCATGACATTTAACGCGTGGAAAATGTTTTAAGTACAACATTTCACTATTTCCTTTTCCTCTTTCCTTTATTCTTTTGCTCTTCCCTCTCAAAAACTAATTATTAAGTATACGCAAGGGAGCAATTAAGTGAAAGTACTGCCTATTTATTTACTTTCATTCTCACTATTCAGGCTGATTTTCCAAAGCAGCTCCATATATATTAAGTATGTATTACTTTTAAAAGAATTTCAAAAGAGTTATGCTATCCCAGAAATTTCTAGTGCCAGATCATTGAATAACTGTTTCCAAACCTAATTTTTTAACAGCTTAGTAAGATATCTACTTAACTTTGGTCATGTTTTTTGCTTCTAATAGCTTAGGGGCATTTTAAAATTTGATGGAACTATGAATTCAAAATACTAAATTTGAACATCAAAGGCCCATCAAATGATGATGATTAATATGCTCCTATTTAAATAGGCAGTGATAAGTCACTAGGCTATGTAAAATACCCTTTATATGGTAGTCATACTGTGAAAATATTCTTTAACATGTTACTTATGTGGCTATTTTGGTAATTTATGAACATTTTATGTCTCCTCTTAAGATCAAAATGAAATAGAAGGAATGGAAAATCATGGTGATAGTGATGATAAACAAATCTACTTTTTTAAAAAATAATATCATTGCTTGGCCCATTAGCTCTAGATTCTTATTGGCTATTAACCTTACATATTAATTTAACCAATTTCTAGTAATCTGTATATCGCCACGAGGCTGTGGCTTACTGGGAAAAGTTCTGTCCGGCTCTGGTGGGTTTACATGGCTCTGCTTCCTTTCTCCCAGCATTCAGTTTAGCTTTTCCTGCCTACCTAAGTTCTTCCCTACTATAGGTCCAAAGCAATTTCTTTATTCATTAATTGTAATCATAGCATACAGAGGGAAATAGCACATCAATAAAATCCATTACTGGCACCATTATTGGGCTAAGAACCTGCGGTTAGAGGGAAACCTACTATTACTGTGCTAAACGGCATGGTATTAATCCTACTCTTTTTTAATTATTTTGTATTTTTCCATTCAAAAATTTCCACTTCCTCCCCTCCTCCTATTCCCCTCCCATTCCCTCACTCACCCTCCTCCCTCCCCCTCCATCCTTAAAAGAGGGCAGGGTACCCTGCCCTGTGGGAAGTCCAAGGCCCTCCCCTCTCCATCCAGGCCTAGGAAGGTGTGCATCCCAAAAATTGAGAATCAACCTACCTCAGGATCCAGCAATACCACTCTTGGGAATATACCCAAGAGATGCCATTCATACTACAAAAGCATTTGTTCAACTATGTTCATAGCAGCATTATTTGTAATAGCCAGATCCTGGAAACAACCTAGATGCCCCTCAATGGAAGTATGGATAAAGAAAGTGTGGAATATATACACATTAGAGTACTATTCAGAGGTAAAAAACAATGACATCCTGAATTTTGCATGCAAATGGATGGAAATAGAAAACACTATCCTGAGTGAGATAACCCAGACCCAAAAAAAGATGAATATGCTATGTACTCACTCATTAGTGGACTCTAACCATAAACAAAGGACATTAAGCCTGTAGTTCACAAGCCTAGAGAAGCCAAATAAAAAGGTGAACCCAAAGAAAAACATATATAGATCCTCCTAGAAATTGGAAGCAAACAAGGTTGCCTGGCAAAAGTTGGGAACATGGGGGTGGGCGTAGGGGTGGAGGTGGGGCTGGGGGAAGGGGAGGAGGGAGAGAGAAGGGAGAAGGGAAGGATTGAGGAGAGCTTGGGGGAGTGGGAAGGTGGAGATGGAGGAAGAACAGACATAGGAGCAGGGAAGAAGATATCTACATTAAGGGAGACATTTTAGGGTGGGCAAGAGACTTGGCTCTAGAGGAGATCCCGGTGTCCATGGGGATGTCCCCAGCTAGGTCCTTGGGCAGCAGAGGAGAGGGTGCCTGAAATGGCTTTGCCCCACCATCACACTGATGATTATCTCAAATATCACCATAGAACAAATCTACGTTTTAGGCTTTTCAAGGAAGGGCCTTTAAAAAGCATGATGTATGTGTACCTGAAGAACTTTTCTCTGCCCCTCTTTAAGTTTCATCTATGTACAGTTGTTTTATGGAGTAAGAACAGTCAAACAACCATTATAATTTAGCCACACTTTGATTAAATAGTTTGAATGACTACTATGGTGATTAACTCCAAATAAACCAACAAAATAAGCAGAGCCTTGATACTTTACAGTGAAATAGAACTCTGACTACCTTTCGGCATCTAGTTCTGCGTTCAGATGATTACAGGTGCTCTATTAGGTCTGCTCTAGGAAATGGGGTAGTTTGTTGTTTCTGCACTGCTAATGAACTTCTGCTTTGGTGGTCGTTGGCTGGCAATTTGAGTTTCAAAAGGAAATGAATGTATAATGACTGGTAGGAGATAAAGAAAATGAAGAAAACAAAAAAAAATTCTCCCCATCCCCAACTATGCTACAACATCCATCCTTTTCTATTCTGAAATCATAGATTTCATAATGCATAGTATAAATCAGCTTAGATTATTTCTTTCTCAAAATTTAAGATAGATTTACCACTTTGTATCAACTCTTATAACTTTACAACTAATAATAATACAGTGATGTCTTTTTAAGGCTATTAACATATACAGAATTTTCTATTTCTAAGGTATGGGAAACTGAAAATTATTTTGTTAAAAATGTTGCAAGTACATTGATTGCCTTAGTGCAAACAAGTTTCTTAGATAGCTCTGAAGTGTTTGATACCTTCAGTGAAACATTTGATACTTGAAATAAAATTTCTTTTATGTTCTGATTATTTTTTATCATAAATTTCTGATGTGGGATTCCCCTCCATATGCTGTGAATACCATTGGTTAATAAAGGAACTGCTTTGGGCCTATAGCAGAGCTATAAGGGAACAGAGCTAGGTGAGGAAAGCTAAATGGAATGCTGGGAGAAAGGAGGTGGAGTGAGAGAGAAGCCTTGGAGCCGCTAAAGTCAGACATGCTGAAACTTTGCTGGTAGGCACGACCTCATGGTCTTACTTTAACCCATTTCCAGTAATCTGTGTAAGAGTTAGCTGATAAAAAGCTATAAGCTACACTTATATAAAAAATGACTTTCCCTCTACCAATAGTTGACAACTGCCAATAAGCCCTAATTAGGGAGTAGGACTTCGAGCTCAATTCCCCTCTTCATGCTCTTAGGGTGGTGTTACGGAATTTTCAATATTCAACTAAGAAATTACATTTGGAAAAAGATTTCTCCTCTCTTTTTCAAAGAACACTTTAGTGCTCTATAATCTCTTAAGTCTATTGGACAACTACTATACTTAAGCACTTATCTCAGATTGATTTGAACAGGTTGAACTCTTAAATGATAACAAAAAATGGCTTTAAGTTAGCATTGTTTAATTGACTAGAAATTGTTCACTGAAAAAGAGAGTGTTTAATTGTGAATTAAGGGACCTGCCTCACAGTTTATTAACTAAATTAAGCACTTTATATTTTCAAAGCTCAAACATAATCGCTAATAAGCTATTTCTCACAGTGGGTCTCTGTTATAAAATTATACCTCCTATTTTTATGAAGAACACACTTGACACATAAAAATTAGATAACCCATCTAGGGCCTCACAGAAGCAAAAAGATAGTTACAAGTTGTTATTTACACATGCTACTTTACAGAGCTAGTCTCTTAGCTCTCTGAACAAAATGATTTAGAAAATCTAATAAATTTTACTCTCTTGTTAGTGTGGAAAAGCATACCTCATGTCCACACAATTATATTTTATTTTGTTTAGACTATTTCTCTTCTGTTTCCATAATTACTTGTTTAGATACAGGAAAACCATGAAGAAACATAAAATGATTGCTGTGCAGCTGAGTGACTCAAACTCTTAATCTGATATTCTTTAACTTTATTTGAATAAACAGATCAGTTTGTCCTTCTTTTTGTCTTTTGATTTTTGTATCCTTTAGAAGTCTAGTATGACTGACTTTGGCTAACTCGCTGGATGATTTTCTACCGAGATCAAATATCTTTTGCATTAAATTTATTGTTTTAGTAATTCATTAAAATATGTTTGATTGTATTGTTATAAAATCCTGCAATTATGTATGACATTTAATCTTATTGTAGGTATATAATCTTTAATCTTTTTACTTAGGCTTTTGCAAATAACTTTTCCATGAGTTAAACAGCCTGTGGCATATAATGTGAATATTGATTTCACATTTTTTTCAGGGTTTTCTTTTACTTTGAGTTCAGCACTTACAATTGAATTTGGCTGATTATGTAAAGTGACTCTGGTGTCAATAATACTTTTAATTCGTTTCTATTCAAATCACTGAATTGCACAATAGTACTGTGTGTTAAGTGGATCCCAATCACATGAACACCTAACTGGGTTTTGCATCTGTTTGTATATATCAATCAACAAACCACTTTGTAAAGAAAATTGTTCTTAATAGTACTCAGATGTACCCTCATATTAGTTTAAAGTTATTTATTAAGTTGATACATATAATTTATTTTTCACAATTTTGCTTTAAGTAACAACTCCATTTAAATTTTGTATTTACTTTTAAAGTGAAGTAATGTTGAGAAATAAAACTGATTTAGGTGGTGTTATACTAAAAGTAAAAACATTCTTGGAATTTTTAATGTTTTGAAGAAGTGCTATTCTCTGACACCCTAAACTGGGTTATGAGTAGAACTATTACTACATTTGAATTATATGTACACAATATCTTGTTCCAAATACAGTAGCCAAGTGTGACCACATTTTAAATTACGTTTCCGTTCTGGAGAAAGTGGATTCAGCTTCAGTGCTTCTGTAAAGGTAGCACATTACTCTAGGTAGTAAACTACCTCAATGTGTCATTACTTTGCCCTACAGTAACTTACTTATAAAGATATGGCTCCACAAAAATGAGATTCAAGGATTGCATGTTGTTATGAAGAATTCAATAAACAATAATATTATATGTGATGTAATTGTCTTCTGATTTTTCATTATCATCAAAACTACATTTTATAAACACTAATTTGTAAAGTTCTTTTGTGTAATTCAGATTTCCTGAAGCCTGTAAGGCTTTTCATATGTATATGTGCCTAGTTTCACTAGATTTATGCATCATAAGAATGTGCTGAAAATATTGTAATTATGAATTATTGCAAATGATGACATCATACATTCCCATAGAGTCCTGGTGATATCTTTGTTGTTCATCTCAAATGAATTGAGTGTCTAGTCATGGAGAAGGACCGTACAACAATGTATTGAATACAAAGAGGAATGGGAACACTGTTTTCATGGTTTCTCCTTCTCCTGAGACATAATACATATAGAGAAAGCTCTTAAGATGAACAAAAGAGGAACTTAGATGACATGCGTTTTCAGATTAAAAATTTGCTCATCTCTTGTTCATTCTGTGCACGTGTCCTGTCCTTGATCTTCGAGGAGTAACTGAGGGAACTTGTGTTAGGTCCAAGGAAGTCATGCAAATGCTGCTGCGTAGCCTCTTATGTCTGCAGGTCCACTGCAGACACTTGACTTCTGATAGTGTCTCTGTGCTTGTAGCTTCCAGGTTAACAGTGGGTGTCCAACTCCACTGTATAAATTACATTTCATATACAGCCAATATCAAGCTGAAGGAAAACACAGACAATAATGTAAAACAAAGAGTATATCCATATGAGAAGCAGCTGTAACAGAAATAATTTATTCCCTTTTGGTTCTACACTTTCAAGCCAAGTTCAGGCCCCTAGGAAGCCATAACTCCCACCCCAGCCACATTCAGTTCACCATTAAGGCAGAATCCGATTATCGCTATCACTGACCCTGGATCCAGAATGTTCTGTTGTGAGGACAGAGCATGGCAGGCATTCTGGGTCAACTGCAAGGGGTTCTCTTAGTCTTCTCCAAGAAAGAGTCAACCTTGTTTTAACTGAACCATCTACATACTGTGGGGTTAGGAGAATGTTTTGCAGATGTATCTAGAAATGATTCGTAAGAATAAGTGGACTCAAGTCTTACTGAACCAGCTTTGATCAGAATGTAGATATGATCTCAGAGGAAGTTTCCTTAATATGAAATTTGTACAGCATGTGTATAGCTTGGGAAATTATGGAGTTGTGAAAGCATAGTATAAAAAAAGGTATTAGGTTAGTTAGATGATCCATGTTTTTTATAAACGTTAATGCCCTATGATTTTAGGTAAACTATTTCCATTTCCATGATTCATTTAATTTTTTTTTATTTGTCGAGACAGCATTTCTCTGTAGTGTTGGAGTCTGTCCTGGAAATAGCTCTTGAAGACTAGATTGGCCTCGAGCTCGCAGAGATCTGCCTGTCTCTTCTATGATAAAAATATGTAATCATAGTATAGCATAGTTAAATACAGTTGTCATAGTTAGTGATGTTGTCATTGTGATCCACCTAGGAAGAGGAAACTTCAGTTGAAGTGTTGCCTGCATTGAATTGCCTTGTGGCCATGTCTATGGGACATTTTCTTAAACGCTGCTTGATGTAGGAAGCTCAGGCCACTGTGTGTGATATCATGCAGGGGCAGGTAAGCCTTGATTGTATAAGAAGAGTTGCCAAGGAAGCCAAAGGGAGCAAGCAAACCAGTAAACAATTCTGTTTTCCATGGTCTTTGCCTGAGCTCCTGTTCTGGGTTCTTGCTTCCCTCAATAATGGCTTGTAGGTGTAATAGAAAATACAACCATCCTTTCCCCAAAGGATGATTTTGGTCAGTGTTTAACTCCCCAGCAACAGAGACCTAACTGGAGCAACAATTGTGAGTAGAATTCAAATAGTATTTTTTCTATTACTGTCAAGCATTATCTGATGTATAAAAATCGATGTTGAGGATCTTTAAATGGGTTCTCATTTAGATTTTTTTCTGGAGTACCTATTAAGATTTATAGTGTAAATAATAAAAAAAATTAGCAAAGAAGCATTTGCTCATCCTATTTTGCTTTGCTTTATTATTTCAGCCCAGACACGATTACCTAGAGAGACGGAGTCCCCACAATCATGAAGGTAACACTAACTCCTTGTGGAATTTTTATGTTTTAGCCTTAAAAAAAGGACGATTTTGGATCACTCCTGATCCTTATCACAAAGATGACAACATCCAGATTGGGCGTGAGGTGAAAATATCTTGTCAAGTAGAAGCTGTTCCTTCTGAGGAGTTAACATTTAGTTGGTTTAAAAATGGTCGTCCATTAAGAAGTTCTGAGCGGATGGTTATTACACAGACTGACCCGGATGTATCTCCTGGAACAACAAATTTGGATATCATTGATTTAAAATTCACGGACTTTGGGACTTACACATGCGTGGCCTCTCTGAAAGGAGGAGGAATATCTGATATCAGTATTGACGTTAATATTTCCAGCAGTACAGGTAAGAGGCTCGCTCATGGTGCCAAATGCTTTTAAAATGACTTGAGTTGGGTGAAGTCATTGAAGCTAAGAAATCATTTTTAAATCAAATCTAAATCTTACCATCCTAAATATCTAGTAAATATTTGAATTGAGACATTGCTGCTTTTACTTTTATTTCAATTTAAATGGGATTTTATAAAAACTGTAAATAAAATCAGTAGCAGTGTAAAGTTTTCCCAAGCTTTAAGTAAAATTGTCCCAGCTTTTTTACATTAACCACAGTCCCTGTAGAATTAAAATTCATATTAGTGAAGTTTAACCAGTCACTAAGGCTGAAACAGTTTTCTAAATTTAAAATATAATGAAACTACTTGTATCTAAGGCATGAACCTTGAGAAGTAATTTAAGAGTGTTTAAATAAAAAAATACATAAGAAATGTGTTTTCTACTAGAGGAAACCTTTTCTTAAAGCTGTTTCCAGGCAGACCTTCTTATAGAATACCATGGTACTATGCCCTCACAATGAAAATAGCCAAATACAAAAATCTCTTGGAGGAGAATTCTTTTCAAGTTATAAATGAGAGTGTGTTATCCTTTTCTGTTGTTTAAAGTGTTCTGTCTAGATGAGGGGAAGTCCAGGGCTTTTAGGAGAAGATGTGCCAGTTTAACTCTCAGGGTCTTTTAAAGACCTGTGTGTACTTTTCCAATCTGTTACCAGGTTGTTTTAACTGAAGATTCTTACACAGTGCTGGGTGGGAACTCTAAATTGAACTCAGAGAACTTCGTTACAGGAGAAAAGCTCCATGTTTGCAGGTGCTAAACAGCTGGCTTCTCCTTTCCAGTCGGGCAGCATTTCGACTGTGTGCCTTCTCTTGGTTCCCATGGAAGTTAACGCCGGATTGGTTTTACTACGTAAAGTCTGTATGAAAGGCTGAAAATGTTCTCTTGTGTTTTGTAATTCTTTGTTCCAAAGTATATCCAGTCTTTATCTGACACATAATCTATGTGAAAGGAAGTTAGAATGGTAAGAGTAATTGTATTTGGATATGGTTCCTATCCTAGCTTAGGCAAAGCCTCTTTATATCTACCTGATCTGTAAATATTTGAACTAGCGTGATCAGATAGATTTATTTATGATTTCAATGGAAAACTGTTGGTGCTTATTTATTCAATCAACAGATATCCATGAACGGCCTACATCAGTATGGTAGGCATCGTTGTACTAAGTGACATCCATGGACAATTTCCCTGTAAAAGTAAGAAAATTTCCAAGGCCATTTGCCTTTATTTTTGTAGGGTAACTCTCCAGAAATTTTTACCCATCTACATCACTCTACTTTGTTTGTTTTGCCTGTTTTGTTCACTCATCTCTTGTTTGAGAACTCATCAGCACACACACACACACACACACACACACACAAAGAGAGAGAAAGAGGAATCACTGCTTCTACTTAACAGAATCATTTGAGGAAAACATGGTTCATTGGCTGTTCAAATTAAACAAAATGGATCACAGAAAAAAATGAGATTTGTAAAATTATTACTAGAACATGTTCTTATATTCACTTAAATACTATGTCTACATCTGGCTGTTTGAATCTTAAATATTGTGGATGACAAAGAAGAAATGTTCGACCTCAACTTATGAAATCCCCAGAAATTAGAAAAGAAAAATTCAGGTTGGCTACCGAGAAGGTTTTTGTTCATGAAGACCCTAATAGACATTAGAATATTTGTAATAAATTATCTTCACTCTTTGTTTGGCTTCTAAAGATCACAACACTAAAAATAAGAAGCAGTGTTATAATTTTTAGAAACACACTCTATGCCTTTTCTTTCCTGCTGCACACAGATCTGATGCCTTCTAAGAGGAACTCTGTGAAGACTAGATTTTGTCTCTCCTGTTCAATGTCGTCTCAGCATTAAGTAAAAAACATGGTACATAGTCAGAACTCAACAGATAGTTGTTTAACACAACTATGATCTAATTTATGAATCTAACACTCTACTGTTGCTGTCTTTTCTTATTCTACCTCGGTAGTACAAACACTGTTGCCCTTGTTATTCTTTCTCAATTTTCTACTGATATGACAAAAAGTTCTTCAGTAGATATATGTATAATTTGATTTAATGTTTCAGCCTCAGGACAAGATGGATGTTGTAATTTGTCTAATAAAACTAAAAATGTAAGGTTTTTTTTGAAAATTGCTAAGGTATTAGTGTGCAAAAAAAATCAAAGCATTAAGCCAAGTTCAGGAACAATGTGTTTTATTTGAAAACAGAACTATTATATTCTTCAGTCTGGACACCCAGAAAATCACATTTTGAGAGGACTAGAGAAGATAATTCTTAAACCAATAAGTGTGTCTCTCTTTGTGCTGAAACATACTTGTTTTTCACATTACCTACAATGCAATGACACACAAGGGTAGATTATACAGTTCTCATGGATGAGATTTTGGGATTCTACTCATACCATTAAAAACCTTATCTCCACATTATAGAATTCTGCACTCAAAATGGTACTTCAATATGAAAACAGATATGTTACAAGCCAGAGTTTGACTAAGGAGGTTGCACAAGCTGTATCACAGAAAAAAGTCTCAGACTTTGTCAATTTAACAAAACACCTGAGAATAGAAAAATTTAGATGAATTGGTTGAGTGAGTAAATCAAAGAAAATGGAGTAATTGTTAATGATATAAATAACAGGACATGTGGTTCCATTATAAAAAGCTTGTACTACAAAAATGACAATCAAAAATATCTACATGCCTTCTCAATTTGGGGGTTTCTTAATTATCACCCTTTGAGAAAGTTTAACAATGGCCAAGTGGTCAGTGGTTTTATTATAGTTAAGCATTTTTTACGAAAAATTTACATCATTTTAGGTTACATTTTTAAATTCATTCTAAACTTTTTGAGCCTGGTATTACACAGGAGTCTACCATTAATTCCCAGTTGTTACTGTGTTTTAAGAGGTATATACATGATGCTTAATAAGATGAGGATTTGTTGCCCTGAGACCTTTCTGCAATAGCACAGAAATCTTTCTTTAATCACAGACCCATAGTCAGCATGTGTGTTAGACAACACTTAAGACTGATTGAAGTGGGAAATAACCCTGAAGGCAACCTTTACTTTGCAGAATTATTAATGGTTTTAAAAGACAATGATGTCGGAAAATGAGTTATATTTACTTATATTAAAACTTTGGAGAGGCTATGTTATTTCAGGGTTATTCATGCATTTATAGCATACTAAAACCTACAATGTACATGACATTAATTATATATTATTTTCCAATTAATTAAATGTTAACAAACACACAGAGAGTTCTGTAACTTTGCACATTATCCTTGTTGTAACCATTTGCTGTTTTCTCAATTTAAATAGCCATTCATTTCCAATTCCGTTACTAAATTCTTTCCATGGTGGGCTCTGTACCATATGGAGATGATTCAGACAGACATTGCTCTTAGGTCATGCAATGAAGAGTACCCAGGAGCCTGATATAGTCTGCAGGAGGCAGATACTGTACTTGAACTTTGACCAGATTTCTTTAGATGCTCTGAGTGCTCCTGCAGTGTGGGCACAGGACAGTCTCAGAGAGAGTTTAGATTGGATTTGAATCTTAAAGGAAGCAGAAGAAGCAAACAGAGGATGGGGAAAGTCTCAGAAATGGGAAAGCTGCTATTTATATCATATTTATAGCATTGGCATTGATCTGAAAAAAATCACAATTGTTCATTCTATTCTTTTTTGGGGGGATGTGGGTGTAGTTTTCTTTTTCTTTTTTTTTTACTTCTAATGTATTTTTTTTAATTTTTCCATTCAAAATTTCCACTTCCTCCCCTCATCCCATTCCTCTCCAGTTCCCCCACTCACCCTCCTCCCTCCCCCTCCAGTCCTAAGAAAGGGCAGGGTACCCTGCCCTGTGGGAAGTCCAAGGCCCTCCCACCTCCATCCAGGCCTAGGAAGGTGTGCATCCAAACAGACTAGGATCCCCAAAAAAACAGTACATGCAGTAGAAACAAGTCCCAATGCCATTATCAATGGCTTCTCAGTCAGCCCCCATTGTCAGCCACATTTAGAGAGTCCGCTTTGGTGCTTTGACCACATGCTCATTCAGTCCCAGTCCAGCTGGATTTGGTGAGCTCCCATTAGATCAGGCACACTGTCTCAGTGGGTAGACCAACCCCTCGCGGTCCTGGTTTCCTTGCTCATCTTCTCCCTCCTTCTGCTCTAGTCTTAATTCTAGTCTTAATATTTCAATGTTGAAACTATATTTTAGGCTTGACTTCAGGTTACTTAAAGTACTTTCTGTGTACCACTGTAAATGTCTCCATTGCAGATTTAAAGGTATCAAATTCTAAATGTCACTATTCAATTTTGAGAACTATAGATTCTTCATGTACCTCCTAAAGAAAAATGTATGAAAATTTAAGCCTAAATTATCAGCAGCTCAAATCAAATTCTTAGAATATCATCAAAAAGCTGTTCTTCATTTCTGTGAGCATAATTGGCCGAGTAGAAGTTTAGTTTTCCTAGGTTTTACTTTAAAACATTCCACTGCTTCGTCCCCTCATTTCATAGTGAAGTCTCTGGTGCTCATGAGCATGCATGCATTCTTTCACACGACTCAACAAGCGTGTGTTTATAGTAAACTCAGAAATACGTATATCAGGTCTTGAGAGTTAAGGAAAATCGTTTTCCTTTGGAATTCATGGTGAGACATCTGGTGAGCAAATACAGAAGAAGACTCAGCACAGGATTGCAGGCTTGTGTTTCTCTCTTAGTAAGAGTACAAGGGAATTTTATGTGGCAGAAAAAGAAACAAAATTTTGTGGATTAAGCAAGATACAGATACACAAATGCACGAGCCCAATGACAACCACCTGGCAATGACTTCACAATTTCAGCTTACTGCTGGCCATCTAGTTACTCTGGAAAAGAGCAAATGTCTGCACAAGTACGATGATAGTGCTTGTTAGCTTGGGGCTGTGGTGCACAATGAATGAGAATCAGAAGTGAACATGAGAGCAAAGAAAAAACTCATTAATCCCATTTCATTGGATATGTTTCTTTGTTTTTTTTTTGTTTTTTTTTTTTTCTATTTCAAAAGGAAAGAAAGTGACCTAGGGAATTTTGCTGATTAAAAGTGTATTTGTCCAGAATGACTGTAGTGAGGGTTGGAGTTCTTTCGCTAAAAAAGCTGAGCTCTTACATCAACATGAAAAATAATGCTTTGGTCAGAAGAAAACACTGCAGTTAAGATTTATAAATTCGTGCCCAAGTTAGTAAACAGAGAAAAAGTAATTTATCTTCTTAATCCCCAAACATAAAATCTATGAACCTTGAACTGATGCCAGAGCCAAGGACTGGTGAAGAGCTGGGTAGTAGTTGTCAGCGTCTCTAGCTATACGTACGGTTCAGCTACGGCTATTCTACTCTGCTGATTATAACAGCTAAGCTACCTTAGTGAATAAATGGGCAGAGCTGCACTAAAACTTTCTTTTTCAAAAGAGGGACCAAGGATATGTGCCCAGTGTTCATGGTATGCTGACCTCTAAGATATAATATTGCAACCATATTCATTAACAGGACAGAACTAAACAGATGGGCTATGTGGACTTGCTAAAAAATTAAGTTGAACTACTATTTACCTATGAAAACACCATCATATCCTTTGTAAAGATTGATGCAAAACCTCAGACTCCCCCTGTAGTTCCTTCAAATGCATGTTTTACTGACTAACTTGCTGAGCTGACTGATGTCTGCTAGAGTGGTCCAAACTGCAGAACTTTGTATGCTCCAGATATTCCTGAGGTTATCTTGTGACTGCTCAAGTCCTCAGGCTTTATCCGTGACATGGAACTGTTTTCCTGCTGCTGATGTTGCGCTATTTATAACTCTTCCATCCCTCTGTTCATGTGAGTACATATCAACAGAGAGATGTAAAGCGCACACACACACACACACACACGCACATACACACACACACACATACACAAATGGCTTAAAAAACATAATGCAAAAATAATTAGCTACAGCATTACTAAAAGTGAAATAAAAAATTAATACTTTTGAGGCCATGTCATCTTTTTTGGGTGGACTGACCACTTCAACACCAGCCTCAGGCAAGACTGCTTTCCTGAAAGTTAAACTCAGTCTTTAAGTCATGAAGATTGACTATTGTATTTATTTCCAGGTAGTATTACTGGACTTAAGTCACCACCTATGATCTTAGCAAACAGAGTTCAGTCACTCACCCTTAATAAACCAATTGAAGGAGCCAAGTTAATACTGAAAATTCAAAAAGGGCAGATTCAGTATGGCCATACTGTGAAGAAGGACAAAGACATCCAGTGAGAGTCCTGACCTAATTATGGGTTTAAAGGGAAAGCAAACTGCTCAATGAAGCAGTCTTCCACATTGTCTCCGTTCCATCTCTCCTATAAGACCATCTGTAAAGACGTAAATCTTCGTCTAGGAGGCAGTTTCCTCCTCTGGATGCCCTGAAGGTTCTAGCTGTTCCCTCTCCAAGCAGGAGTTTCCTGATTAAATACTAATTGCTTTGGGTTCATTCCCTGGATTTTGTGATAACCAAGGAAGAGAGCACCGAGTGCGTCTTTTGAGCACTTTTATTCCTACCAGACAGAGCATTTTAATTCTTATTAGTTTGTTATACCATTCCTGGGTATAGGCCAAGGTGAAGCATAAGACTTGGCCATGGTAACAGTGGGGCGATTTTCTCCTGCAAACAGTAGAGCTTCTTCTGTGGCCTTTCCCGTCTTCCTCCTTACAGACTGTCCTCTTCTCCAGGAGAGCAGCGCAGTTGGAGAGGGTGAGACCTGAAGAGTAGCCTGAGCTCAGCTCTACCTACTAGTGGTAGAGTTTTAAGAGGCCATTGTGTTCAATGAATTTCCCAGGGAGCCACTGGACTACAGCCCTGCTCTTAACGAGTCTCTACACATCCTTAAGTATGTGCACAGACTAAAGAAATTTCCAACTCAGGGTACACACAGAGATGCATCGTTTTCATCTGTCCTTTGGAAAGAACAGTATGCATGTCAGTCAGTGTTACAGAGGATCGTTATATAATTCATATTGAGCTACATAAATCTTTCCAAGAAGAATGTCTTACTGTTAGCATTGTTTATTTGAGGAAAAGGTTTTGTTCCATAAATGTCTTTTATTTAAAATCTGAAAGCTCTGTATTAAAATTTAAAATGCTTCCAAGAATTATTAAACATTTATCAGAGTTCTGCTGACTTGCATTATTCTTGTATAGTTCAGTGTGGGGTACAAAAACAAATCAAAAGTAAAAGATAGCTAGATGAACGTTTACCTGCATTCTGGGTTTGAACTGGTAATATAGTTGGCTAAAATGGTAAATAAAAGTAGCAAATTTTTCTTAATATTTTAGTTTCATGTCAGTTTTTTACATAGAAGATTTTATTTAATCATTCTTATTGTAGATCTGGTGGGGACTGTGACTCCTAAGGCCATTGTTCCATTTCCTCTGTTTTTTCATTCGACTTTCAAATGGTCAAGAAAGCTTTGAATATTTAAAGATAAAAACAACTTCTAAAGGTTTTCTTTTTTTTTTTTTTTAGATTAGATTATGCTTTATTTCTTTTTTTTTTTTCATACATTGTTTTGTTTTATTTTTTCCATTCAAGAACATAATTAAAGATTTTCTAAGTGCCCTGTTAAAATGTGCTGAATGATTTAAAAGACATTGCTAAACAACACAAAATAAACGTCGGACATGGCAGGAGAAAACACTTTAGCTGAAAACACACTACAGTTTTGTAATTTTCTGACTCAAGGTAAAAAACTTTCCACAATACTGAGCACAGTATATGTGCCTTGAAAATTAAATGTTGAGAAGCAAGGCTAACAGAAAACAAAAGTGATAGGAAGTAGCAAGTGCCATGCCAAGAACTAATAAGTGTGTCACAATTGTAGAAATAATTAATGAATACAGTGCACAATCCATCAAAATATTTGCTAAATAATTATGATAGAAAAGTGGCTATGGAAAGAAATAAAATTCCATAGAATCTAATTAATAATATCCCAGTGTGTTTACATTGAATACCCTTAATAACTGACAAAATGCTTTACTGTGTTACCAAAGTTTATGAAAATGCACAGAACAATGCCACTGACCCTGACCAGCAAGAATCCTGAAGGACAGTTGGTCACTGACCTGGATCAGGAATGAGGCACCGGTCTTAAGGGATAAATGTGTCATTAGACCTTACTGACACATATTTACATAATTGTCAAAAAATGAAGAAAGAGGAAGGAAAGCAGGGAGAGAGGGAGGGGTATGGCAGATGCTTTAGGGGCCTAATCATTGGATGACCATTCAGAGGTTAAAAAGCAACAGTTGATCAAGGGCAAATCGAAGTCCCATTAGGGTTCTTAGTCTTATTAATAAAATAACTTAAGAATGGACAAGGGTTCAAACACAGTTTTATTAGATTAATAGAAAAACCTGAAGGACAGGCAAGATGTAAATCACAGCTGCCTAGAGAAGTAAGGGAAAGGACTGTGCTGTGGCAGCTCTCTGAAAGTTACACACATGACTGACTCCTGGTCGCATGGTGGAGAGGGAGACCAAGTGAGGTATTTCACTAGAAGTGGAGATTCAGGGAAGAAGGAAATGCGGCATTGCAGCTTTCATTTTAAAAATAGCGATTTTGCCTCTTTCTAGCATGGCTTAGAGCCCAGCTTCCTAGTGTTGCTCACTGGGTTGGGTGACTGAACCGGCCCATTGGATTGTGAGGTCTCTATCCAAGCTAGAGGTTTTATTCTCTTCTTCAGAGGTAATTCATTCTAAACACAGTTATAAGAAAAATGGTGGAAAGCATAAGGACCAAATATGTTCAAGGATTTTATTATGAATAAATTAACAGTGAAAATTTTCTTCAATTTCCTCAACAGTGGATACTACTTTTCTGTTATCAGGAAGTGTTCTGGGAGAGGTTCAGGTACAGCTAAATATGAGCCAGCAACAGTAGTGGGCTCTGCAGAGCAGTGGATACATTATTGCCCTTGTGGAATTAGCTTATTAGGGGTGGAATAAAAGGACCCTCCCTGTGATTCAGACCTTAAGGTGGATGAGCATTAGAGAAAATGCTACAATTGGATTAAAAACAGTGTAACAGGGTCTCAAAGGGAAGGAGACACATCCTTTGAAACGTAGAGAGGAACCTCATAAGGAAGGATTGCTTAAAGTAAGATTAAGAGACCTCATTCGTGAGAAGACTGGGGACAGGGTCCCAGAAAAAGTCCTTCAGGAAAATCCCAGGGATAAAGGGAATTCCTTACTGTATTATAGTATTTGAGGTGGGTTAGGGAAGGGTTTATGCTTCATGGTTTGGTTCAGCATAGCCTACAATAATATCACAGAACATCATAGCCCTTACACGAAATGGCAGTTGTTCTAGTTATTTTTTCAGTGGCACTTATAGGAGGGACAGGAAATTTTAAACAAATTTTTAATTGTAAATTGTTTGAAAGACATGAAGTATGTTCATATGAACTACCTATTTTTTGAGATAATCTATATGAAGTTAAGAACTGCACACCTTTAATCCCAGCACTTGGGAGGCAGAGGCAGATGGATCTCTGTGAGTCTGAGACCAGCCTGGTCTACAAAGAGAGTTCCAAGACAGCCAGGGCTGTTACACAGAGAGACCCTGTCTAAAACAAACAACAACAAAAAGAATTGGTCTGTGAACTTTAGTCATTTTTATATTTTAATTTTTGTCCATGAAATCCCTGCAATTATCTGAAAACACTCAAATCTTCCAACTATCAGAACAAAGTCTTTACTTTAATAGTTATAGTTTAACCCATATTTTAAAAAATAATTAATGAGATACAAGTAATCATGCCTAAATTATGCTTTCTATAGACTTGGTCCTTTTCTTTTTTAAAACTTTTTAAATTAAATTTTGTTTATGATGTTTGTGGTGTGCATGTGGGTGTATGTGTGTTTAAATGTGTGTTAAGGCCCAGTGTTGTCCTTACCTTTTTCTAGATTTCATTCTACTTTTTAATTTTTCAGCTTATTTCCTATTGAGGTAGTATCCCCCCTTTAACCCAGAGGTTGCCAGTTTGAGATAATATAGCTAGCTAGTTTGCCCCAGGGATCACTGTCAGTGCCTCCCTAGTGCTGGTATTTCAGGCTGCTGACTCTGGCAGGATTCCATGTAGGTGCCAGGGATGAGAACGTCAATCCTCACGCTTGCACTGCAAACATCTTGTCTGATGCAATCAGTGGGGACGTAAGGGCCACTTGGATTATAAATAGCAAAATCAGATTAATCTAATAAGGACTGAGAAATTAGTTAGTTTCATAGTTTGCATATAAAGTTATTCTCGCCATCAATTACCTGGGTTAAAAATAATTATGATCGTTATCTTAATTAGCAGATAATGTTTCCCTCCATTTATTGTGAAGAGCGGATTATAAATTAGGGTTCCCTATTTTAAAGTTATAGTACCAGGACCACCCCTGGCCTTTTCTAAGAAGAGAGCATAAGGTTTGAGGATTGGTATTGTGTTGCTAATTAGACAATTATGAATGTGATTCAGCTTAAAAACAAACGACATTGCTGTTCTAACACTAAGCCACTATGAGGGAAATGGAAAACCTTTAGCCAGTGCCTCCAGAGTTCAAAGACTGAACCTAATTGTTCTCTATATAACAGCAAAATCTCTCAGTATTCAGGCATCAGGGAGAACAGTTGCAACCTACAGACAATTTGTTGTTTTGAGATGAGAGTTTATGCTGTCGTCCATTCTAGAGTGGAACTCGCTATGCTGTTGAAACTAGCCTTGAACTCCTGGCACTCATCCTGCCAAATTACTCACTTGAGCCACCATGCCTGGCTTCAAAGACCAAAACCAAAACAGAACTTCCTTTATATCTTTATATATCGGTTTGCTTGTTGTAATGCTAGAGATTTAGTCAAAGGCTTTATGCACACTATACTAGCCCTCTACTAAACTGTCTCCTGAGATTTTTTAAAAATTTTTTTTCTTATTTTTTTTAATTTTATGTGTATGAGTATTTTGCTTGTATGTATGTGTGCACCCCATGCATGCAGTTCCAGAAGAGACCAGAAGAGGTCATAAGATACCCCTGGAACTGGAATTAAAGATGTGAGCCCTGATGTGGTTGCTGGGCATTGATCCTGGGTCTTCTAGAAAAGCTCTTGGCATTTCTTGACCACTTAGCCATCTCCCCAGTGACTCACCTGGAGAGTTAAGTATCATTTTGCAGTTGGCAAAGTCAGAAGTCAGAGCTATATGTTTCAAGAGTTACAAGACAGAGTATAGAAGTAAGATGAATACAAAGACACCCCTAACACATTTTTGTGCAGACACATACATTTGGGTTTTTTGAAGTAATTAATTATGGAATTATTTATTTTTGTTGTTAAATAACAATAAAATTTGGAAAAGAGAATAGAAAAATAAAGAAAATCTTTAAAGTGAAATTTGGGTATTAAAACCAGGGGTTTCATATATTCTGAATATTTTAAAATAAATTTTAAAAATATAAGTGGGTTCCAGGCTCCATGTTCTTGTTTTATGGAAATGTTCAAATTATTTCTTTATATTTTAGTTTTGTTTGTCTGTTTGAGTGTGGAGATTGTTGTTTTGTTTTGCACCAGGATTTTACATATTACTGGTTACCCTGGAAACATTATATAGATTAAGATAGCCTCAAACTCATGGAGATTGACTTAATCCATAAATGCTGGGATTAACAGGAGATTCTGCCACATCTTGCAGTTATTTATTTTTAGGTAATTAAAAATAAACATGGAATGGCTCACAAATTTGCACAAGGTCCTTGGACAGAAAACATGGAAATGTTCTCTATTGTTCTGACTGTGTGTTTTGACTCCCACAAAACAACCGCAGTGATTTCTGACTGTCTCAGTTGCTAACATAGTTTGGAACACCCAGTGTACACTGAATTCCTTAATATCTTTTTCTTTATGGAGAGTGGAAGGCAGCTCAGAAGTTTAGAGAATTGGTTCACACTAAAGCTATCTCCTACCACGAGCTGTAAATCTCAGACATCGAATGCAGTATTGAGCTCACCCCACACTTTAAGCTCACCTCCTTCTCCTTTCGTGCCTCTGGCGATTTTGATTGGCATGCCTTTGACACAGGCCTTGTCTGAGTGGTTTTCTTTAGACAGGTTTTAGGATTCTGCTGAGGATGGGCCAGAAAATGCTGAGGGTAGAATGCTACTCTGAGGAGTATTAGGAAGGAAGAGCCTGCAAGCCAGTCTCTTATGCCACTCACATAGTGAGAGGCCTTACCTATTTTCTGCAGTGGTTATATATCGAACCATCATGAGTGTACCACTGAGACATACCACTAGCCCTAAGGGTTGTGTTTTTAAGTGCACCTGTATTTGGAGAGTATATACATCTGTAGTGTAAATATCAACAGTACTTCTGGAAAACTTAAAGTACATTGATAGAGATTACATTGTCTCTGTTAAAAAGATAGTTTTAAAGTTTCTCTGCATCATATCAGGCTTTTAAAATTTAGGAATGCTACTTATGCAGCATAAAGAGCAAATACATGTCTCAACCTTCTTAGGAATACACTGAGGATTTTGAAAGCTGGATATCACATACATGGAACAGAGACTAGAAATTTTTCAATAAGTATGATTTTCGGAGTATTTACTACATTATAAATTCTAAGCTAATCACTACAGTTGGAATGCACGACACCATTTTATCAGGTGTTGTGGTTTCACTTACATTTCATTGAATAAATTCATTTATTGACAATTTCATGTATGTATATGGTACATTCAACTTACCACTCCCACAGTATGGCTTGACTTTTTGCTTTGGTTTGTGACCCTCTTGTTGTAAGTCGAGCAGTCTGAGTGGCCACAGGTTTGAAACTATCTATAGGAATCAGCTGTGCTCTCTATTTGGTACTCAATTGATGACAACGATTGGCCAAACCTTGGTTCTGAGAGGGTAGGGTTTGTGAGCTCCTCCCCATCCATGATTGTCTATTAAGAGATCCAGTCTTGTTCAGCCCAGCAAGGCACTCAGTTGCTTTGAGATTGTTGTGTTTGCAAAATCGTTTCATACCCTGAAGATATAGTATTTCTCATCTAGAAACCACAGCTTTGGAACCATGTGTCATTTCCCTCAGGGCTCCTCAGTAGTGACAAAAGAGGTTGGATACAGATCAATTAATGGGCAGAATTGCATTTGTCACACAAACAGCAGTGGATTGATCTCACTTAATGAGATTTGGATCTACAGATATGTACCTTGGGACAGGTAATTCTGGTGGGTATACAAGTTTGAGAAGTCTTCTAATATGGCTGACTATGAAGACTCATTGGGGGACAGTTCAGGTTCAGGACTGTATGCTTCAGCAAGGATGGATAGCAAAGGCTTTCAGAGTACAGAAAGAGCTGAGAAGACTAGGTTACTCCCAAGTTCATGAAAGTCAATATTTCAGAATTTCCAAAGTTTTATAGATCTTTCAGTACCAATGAATACATTAAAATTTGTGAAATGAGGGGCTGGAGAGATGGCTCAGAGGTTAAGAGCATTGCCTGCTCTTCCAAAAGTCCTGAGTTCAGTTCCCAGCAACCACATGGTGGCTCACAACCATCTTTAATGGGGTCTGGTGCCCTCTTCTGGCCTGTAGGCATACACACAGACAGAATATTGTATACATAATAAATAAATAAATATTAAAAAAATTTGTGAAATGAGAGGAGTATCATGAAACTTTTTAAAGAGATGGTTTGCATAGTATGAAATACATGGGGAGTTTAAAAGTAGAAATAATAAGATGGTAAGTGGACCAATGCCTTTTTCCAAAATGCCCTTAGCATGAATGACAAACGACTGTAAAAGTTACATTACTAGTACACTTTTACCAACTCTGTCTAAGTAATATTTGTAAACAATATTCTTCAGTTGACATTTTAACAGAAATCTTCTTGTTTGAAAATAAACTACAACATAAAACATGTCTCACAAACATTAGATCAGAATGAGTCGCACAATCGATGGTGTTATATACGTCTCAGTGTGGTTTTGAAATTGGGTCCATATTTTTAAAGCTGCATTCTGAACCTCTCAGAAACGCCAAGTGCATCGTAAGATGCAAGCGTGCTGCCATACAATATTTGTGAGGACTCTGTGTGTTATATACAAACTCTCCTCCTATTTCCTTTTAATTGACCAGTCATCAGCCAGCAGATCTGTTAATTAAACCTCATTTGCTCTAAGGAACATGTGCCTGTGACCTGAGGAGGGAACATTGCGTTCGCTGGTCCTTTCATTTTATTCTTGATAAGGCATAAAGGAGCCAGCTCCGTCTCATGTCAAAATGTTTATTAAGATGGCAATCGTATCTATTTCCAGAGAATCAGGCATCTCCGGTGGGGCACAATCAGTGCTGTAATTAGGGAATTTGTAAACTACAGGCATTGTCCGCAGTGATCATTTATAAGAGGCCTAACAATGTAACATGGGTTCTATAAAGAGACAAAAGGCCTTTTCGTTGTACAAGTAAATTGATTTTTTTCTAGCCATTCTGTTTTGAAGAGTTTAGTGGTGTGAGCAACAGTTGCTGTAGAAGATAAAGTAAATTTTAGATTGTTTTGAAGCATCTCTTACCATGCTTTTACAAAACACATTTGATATATGATTAGTCGTCTGCCTTCCTTTTAATTCTGAGTTCTTTCACCATTGGAAAGCAGTGCCATAATTAACATGATCACACAGTTCCCATTCACTTTCTAGTCTGTGGTTCTCATGGTTACACTCCGACCTTTCTGAAGATGGACAGCACTGACATTTTGTCATCCTCATAAGGGAGAAATGCATCTATTTAGGGATGTCCAGACCTCATTACTTCAGAGAAAAAGAACGAGAGCTGGATAGCTATGTAGCCTGCCATTTATGATACTATCAAGACATAGAAATCAAATTATTGCCTGTAATGGCAGACAAATGTAAGCTTCTTCCCTTAGGATGTCATTAGATGTGCCTCTAGATACTCTTTGGGTACATTTGTATCCTCCCAAAGATGTTCTTTTCCTCACCATAGCCTTATAAAGATGGTATCTTCTCAACTCCTGGAAATGGCAAATGTGTGGATGTGTTCGTGGGTGTTTGTGTGTATATTTGTATGTGTCTCTGTGTGTATTTATTTTATTTCTATAAACATTAGTGTGGTTGGATATGGACCTGTGCTTAATAGTTGAGATATCTGGTTTTAGTAAAATATGGTCTATACCCTTAATATAGAAATGTGTATATAACCATAAAGCATAATATGTAATAGTATGGTAAATGTATCGGTGATATGAAGATGACTAACATGTACTGTGTAGTTACTATGTTTAGTGTTTTTCCTTTATACAGCATATACATGTAGAAAACACACTATAAGTATAAAAAAGTGCAAAGTAGATATTATTGTGTTCACTCTATATAAATGGAGGGTCAGACTAGATGATGTTCCCCAAGTTACCAGCTCTTGAAGCTAGACACTCAACCTAAGACTCATTTTCTGTAAGTCTGTTTAGGGGCACTTTGTTCTGCAGTGTGCAACATTAGCTTTAAATTTATACTAAATGTTTCTCACAGCCATCTAATTTGAAGATGAGGAAGCAAATGCCATCTTCCGTTTGCTAAGATTATGCATTTTATATGTGGTGAGGTTCTTTGTCTAAGCCAAACTTTTAATCTAGCTTTTAATTTTTAATTTCTTTCAAAGATGTATTTTTATTCTTGTTGTATATATATGTGTGTGTGTGTGTGTGTGTGTGTGTGTGTGTGTGTGTGTGTGTGCTGTGAGTGTGTATTTCACATGTATGCAGGTGTTCTCATCAGCCGGAAGTGTGTGTGTTGGATCCCTAAGAGCTGAAGTTAGATGTGTTTTTGAGTCACATGATATGGGTTCTGGGAAATGAACTTAGATCCTCTTCTGGAAGAGCAGTAAGTACTCTTAACCACTAAACCTTTATCTGTCACAGTCTTCTAAATTTTTATACTGATAAAATTAAAATTCCTGAAAATCCTCCATGCTCATTTTAAACAGTGTTCTAATTAATAAATTATTATGATCATTTGCAGCTTCTAAAAAGTCCCCATGTTTATCATTTCCCATGAAACAGTGGAATTCTTGATGTTGGTGAGTGGCCTAATATGTGCCTCATGTATTCACCTACGGAAAGGCTAAAATACTTGTTAAGATAGTAAGTCTAGCATAGGCTATATATTTTTATATGATGTCCTGCACTTCTTAGTTCCATGGACCTTCTATCAGGCCAGGGGAAAATGCTGGTACACACACACACACACACACACACATACACACACACACACACACTCGCATGCACACATTTGAATAAATCATGGGCATCATTTTTAAGAACAAATGAGCCAGAATGCAAAAGTGTTATGGACTATGGTAGTTACAGGAACTTGGCACACACACACACACACACAAACACACACACACACACACACACACACTTTTTTCTTTACTTACTGTGTAGCCCTGACTGACCTGAGCTCCCTATGTAGATCAGGCTGGCCGTGAACCTACAGAAAACCACCTGCTTCTACTACCCAGGTGCTGGGATTAAAGGTGTGTACCACATGCCCAGCTGGAACTTCACTTAGCTAACATTTTATCTGTAAGAGTATCTTTTCTACCCTGTAAATATGTATTACATTCTATTTAGAGTAAAGTATTTTATAGTCAAAATTATTCGAGTTTTTCCATATAACTGTAGTTTTCTATTTTTATCTTCTGTTATTTTACAAAATCTCAAATATACCAAGCATTTAATGAAGCTTCTATAAGAGCAATAGGTTGGGGAACCAGACTCTAGTTCCCAGATATGCTTATGGCTTAATGTTTCTTTATGAAATAATTTTTTCATTCCCCAAAATTAAATATTTTCAGACTTATCTGCTATGTTGCTCCTGTGAAAATCTGTTTCTAATTATAGAAATCATCACGTGCTTCTGCTCCTTTTTCAAAATTTCATTCTAAATCATAATTTGTAGTTGCTAAATTTTCACATAATTTGAGTTACTAGCTAGCTTTAAAAACTTTTTCCTGGTCCACAACCCCAAGAACCTAGACAACAAAGAGGACTTTAAAAGAGGCACACATAGATCTACATAGGAAGGAGAAAAAGACAAGATCTCCTGAGTAAATTGGGAGCGTAGGAGTCATGGGAGAGTATAGAATGGAAGAGGAGAAGAAGGGAAGGGAGTAGAGAAAAATGTATAGCTCAATAAAAACAATAAAAAAGAATACAAAAAAACTTGTTCCTGTTTATGTAGTTTAAGAAAAATAAAATTTGGCTTGTGAGTCTTGTCATCTATAATCAGGAACCACCAATTTCTTCATGGATTTCAGTGCAGAAGAAACAAAAATGTGAGAAAGAATTTGAGGAAGGAACAAAGAAGAAGAAGTTTTCATAATAGAGATTAATATTAATAACTCAACAAATATTCCATCAGAAATGCAAGTTAGATCATTAAATTGTTCAAAGATCTTAATAACTCAAGATACTGGAAAACCTACCAAGCAGTGCCAAGATTGGCATCAGCTATCTATGAGGCAGCAAGCACAGGTTCTGAGTTTATTTGCAGCTAGTCTTTTGGCTCATGTAGCAGAAAGCATTTGAATGAGATGCAGAGAATGATTTTCTGGTTTGTTCTTACACTTTGTGTTCTGTGGAATCCCTCAGAGACTATTCTTGTGCCATAGCAACACCTGCTGGGAGAGGGAAGTTGGAACAGCCATATCAGATGCCTGCCAAACCAGCTTTCCCAGTGAATGGCACTGCATGCCCTCCATCTCCAATACCAAATCTTCAGAATTGCTACTTCCAGGATACTTCTGCTCCCCATATGCTCCAAGCACCTAACAATACTATTATAATAAGATTTCCTAACTCTTCAAAAATAAGCATTGAATATGTGTGTGTATATGTGCTGGTGCCCTTTAACCTCCTTCTTAGAATTTCAGATGTAGATCCCAGGGCATTTTAACCTCCTGTGTATTTGCTTTCCTTCTGCTCTGTTCTGAGATCTGTAAAACACTATCAACGTTGTATGGTATTTCTGCTTCATTGTATCATTCTTGTGACCAAATGAGAGTAGTAATATTACTAATAATATAATATAAATCCACTGTTTTTAATATTTTTAATCATTAAATAATAATTATTCAGTAGTAGTTTTCCTTCTTTGGTTGTCTAGTAACTTTGATTTAGGACTATATGTCAATCAGGACTTTACTAAACACCTCTGAAGCACCTTAAAAAGTCACAGAGCATGAGGGCTGCTGAGGAAATAAAAGACTTTGGTTAGAATATTTCAGCTACACCTGTTAGGATGTACACATTTTCTTGGCGATAAATAAAACAAATTAGAAATAATACAATTCAGAGACACAGACGTTGTAAGAGGCGCGCGGGCTTGCTTTTGGTCCCGGCGGTCACCCGGCTCCCGCCGCCCGGTGCCTGGCTAACTTATACCGGAAATAATTACATGGAAACTGTATTCATTGAAATACTGCCTGGCCCATTATCTCCAGCCCCTTATTGGCTAACTCTCACATATTATTTTAGCCCATCTCCATTAATGTGTATCGCCACTTGAGTTGTGGCTTACCGGCATGAGTCTAACCAGTGTCCATCTTGTGCTGGAGAAGCATGGCGTCTGCCACACTGCCTTCTCTATCCCAGCATTCCATTCTATCTACTCCGCCCACCTAAGGGCTGCCCTATCAAAAGGCCAAGGCAGTTTTCTTTATTTAACCAATGAGGGCAATACACAAATAGAAGACCCTCCTACACCACACAGAAGATGAACAAAGGATATAGCAACTGAAATATTTGAATAGAGAACATTTAAATGGAGGTGAATCATTGCATAGTATGGTAGGTTTGAACTCATTCATGAATGGCAGTGAAAGTTACAACTGAGCAAACTTGTTAGTTAGATATGCAGACCAGTCCTGTCCTAACCAAACAAGGAGTTTTCACAGATGTACTTATTAAGATAGGCATACTAATGCATAATACGTAAGATGGATTAGAATCAGTAAGATTTAGACATTCCATCTCAGAAAATGGGGTATTAGTATACACATTCAGATGATAACAATTTTTAAAGATCAACTCAGAAATGATAAAGGATTTTTTAGGAGAAAGATATTTGTCAATTTAATTTTAGTAACCTGTTTATAAAGTTAATGATGATCCAGAAAGCAGTACTTAAGTGAAATATGCTCTCAAATACCTGCATCTCAAGAAAGTTATGAATGTATAAATATAAATAAGTAGATAGATAGATAGATAGATAGATAGATAGATAGATAGATAGATAGATACAGAGTTTCACTGTGTAGCCCTGGCTGTCCCTGGAGTTCACTCTGTAGGTCAATCTGGCCTCAAACTCAAAGCAATCTGCCTGCTTCTACTTCCAAAGTGCTGAGAGTAAAGGCATGCACCATCACTGTCTAGCTAGTTCTGAATATTTTTAAATAACAAAAACGCAAGGAGTGGTGATGCAGGCATGTGATTCCATTTAGAAACCAGAAACAGAGGGACAATGAAATCAAGAGCAGTTTCAATTGCCTAGTTGGCTATAGTGATATATTTCCTTAACAATAAATGAATGAACGGATGAACAAATATGTAAATAAAACAGTGACCAGAAAGTTCTAGGTCCTGTATATCATATAATTGCACTTGTTTTCCTCCTCTGTTTGTACAAATGAAGAATTCTTACCAGCCAGCATCTGGTAACAGTATTATTTCTTTAGTAATGAATGGCCAGTAATTTTCCTTATTTACATCAGAAATTGTTTGCAACCAGATGTAGTGTCAAGAAGGAAGCATATATCATCAACAAGTTCATATGTAAGTGAGAGAACATTGATCCTATCTGAATATTTTCACCCCAAATAGCATTTGAGTCTTCCTTACTATATTCCAGCATGTATTTACCATGCTGAAAGTGAGCCAAAGTTATTCTTTTAAAAGTTATTGCCAGGACTTAGATTGGAATTATTTTGTATTCGAAGGAAATACTCTGACTTGTGTTGAACATATGTATGACTCTCTCCCTGCAAGTGATCATTAATCATGTGTTCTTATAACATTGGTATATTAAAAAATTTTTCATAATCTTAGTGATTTTTTAATGTGTGTTCTAAAGGGAGAGGCGATCAGAATTTTCCAATCCTATAGAATAGTTATTTTCAAATAGGTATTATGGCAATAACATATTTATATCCTATGTAGAACATACTATTTTGAATGGAAGAAGAACAAGTAGGATTATAGTATATGTGCAGATGGTGGTACTTAACCAGCAGTTTCTTTCTATTATCCCACAGCAATCATACTATGTCATTACTAACACCCTATTTACAATTCATGTAAAGGCATAATATTTAGTCCTACATTAAATGTCTGCGATTCATCAAACCCCAATATTGAGTGTGTATCTTTCTCCTTCTCTCTGCATATATATATGTGTGTGTGTGTGTGTATAAAATTATTTCAGAATAATATGGTAGCAATGAAAAGATTGAGTGTAAAATAGCATGAATATGGAAAAGCTCCCTGAGATAGAATATCTATCTTCTAAAAAGTGTAGGGTCTGAACTTTGAGCCACATCAATGCAAGATTAAATCCATCAATCCCTGTTGCTTGAACTAGGATGATGTTTCCTTCATAGTCTAAGTCAGATATAAGACTCAAATCACATACGAAATAATTTTTAAACATGGGTGGTAGTTCAGAGCACCCACTGGTCTTAGAGATGACCAAAATTCTGCCCCTGCACCCACTCTGCCTCTCAGCACAGCTTTGTAACTCCTCTCACAGAGGATCCATCGCCCCCTTCTGATCTACTCAGGCACCCGCACCAATGTAGCATGAACATGTAATTAGAGGTAAATAAAATATAAATACTGAAAAAGTGATACTTTCACTGTTTATAAAACTTTCTATTGTTTTTGAAGAGAAAACATACATTCACACATACACATGATTTCATTAATTTATCTCATTATTGCCTTTGTGTGTGTGATACTAGAGACATAGCTTAGTGCTTTGTGCATGTTGGGCAAGGGCTCTCCATAAACTAAATCACTAGATCGCATTTTGATTATTTACATCTGAAAATTTACTTTACGTTGGTCTTTATTTTTTCTTTACATCAAGATATTTCTTGAATTCTTACCTCTAGAGGTCTCTTCAAGGAACCCATTATTCCTTTGAAATCTTATTTCCTTATTGTTTGTTTTTTATTTTAGTATCAATTATGCTTTCTAGTCTAGGATATAAACATCTAATATAAACTAATTTTCCTAAAACTTCAAGTGTAAATGAATTAATGGTATATTTACTTCAGGAGTCTTTAAAATATTGGTCTGGTTAGTCAACTGTAGAAAGTTCTATGTGCTGCATTTTAAAAAATAAAGTATTCCTTTCATCTTTATATTCCTTTTAAAGTTCAGCACCAGCCAGGAAGTGCACAAGCATATCTGATTTCGTTTCACGTTATTATTATTTCTGGGACTTCAAATGGACCTTTGTGTTTGGAATAATGAAATTTTCCAAGTAAAGATCGAAGAGTTGATGCCTTCTGTTTCCTCCCTAATACAACATAGAAAGTATTTCTCCTTTTGTTTCAGTCACTGTGTTTCATTTACAGTCTGAGATATAAGAGAAAAGTTGTCAGAAAACCATTTTGTTTGAGTTGTGGGTGTTATTGTTTTATTTTTTTGTTGTTGTTGATGATGATGTTTTTTAACATTTGGAAGACTTTATCAAGACCTCCCCAATTCCTCCGTCTGTAGAAACTCTCACTATAGCCTTTCAGTATGAATCACGTCAGAAATATGCCTATATTTTTATTTTCAAAGACTTTTTTTATAACAAGTATCTTCTGAATAAATATGTTTTCCAAGGTGCAGGTGCGTCAGATTGCTGTCTTTTACTTAATATACTTTTATTGAGAAACAATAAATACTATAATTCATATAAACCATCTTAAATATTCATAATGCAATCAATTATGTGCCTTTAAATTGCCTCTCCTTTGTCTATTTTAATATTAGTTTGGAGCTTGTTTTTTTATACATATTTTAAATGATAGAAAACAGAAAAAGAATATGCAGGATCATTTTTTAACTCTCTTAACTATGAGATGCCTCTAAGTGGCAAGACATTATTTCTTTTTCACAAAATTCTACTTATCTGAGTTAGTAATTACATATTTTTTCATTTTTCTATCTGTTGCTTTTAAAAATGCTCATGACTCATGTCAATTTATTTCTATTATCTGATTTAGTCCCAGATTTGTAACTCTGCCATCCTGCTTTCCACCGCTTCCCCTTTCTTCCTTTCTCAGTTATTTCATGTGCTGTTAGAATGGGCAGCACAATTTACCAATAAAAACATCAAGACAGTGGCTGCAAAGGGCTTTCTCATCTTCCAAACATGGGGAAAATACTCAACAGAATCCCAAGATTGAAAGTAGTAGCATCTAAGGCAGGGGGGCTGCTCAGTAATGAAAGTTCTGGTGTGTAAGTATGGGCAACAGAGTTCGAGTCCCTAATACCTACATAATACACGGTGTGTGTGTGATGACAGCTTTGGGTTCAAGTGCCTCTGTCTTTATACAAGGGGTAGGGAAAGATTGAGAAAGACACATGCTATCACCCTAAGGCTTGCACACACACACACACACACACACACACACACACGAGCATGCACATGTACTCTTACAGTAATGTGAACCCATGTACATGGAGACACAAATGAATACACATTGCCTACACATATACATAGAGAAAAAAATTAATACTATTTGAACTGAGTTTTAACATGTAGGTGTGCAGAAGTGCTAGAAGACCCCAAGAATGCCACTGCTTCTAAACATGGGGGAAATAAATGAGAAATAACTGATTTTTCAAGGTCACTATGGTCATTGTAACCTGTAGAACATGGGTGTTACTATGTTGTTCAGAATACCATCTCTGGAGTGATTCATTTACACCGTGAAAAATACACTTTTCTTTTTTTATTCATTTTACATACCAACCACAGTTCCTACTCCCTCCTCTCCTCCCACTCCCTCATTACCCCACACCCCACCCCATCATCCACTTCTTGGAGAGGGTAAGGCCTCCTATGGGGAGTCTTCAAAGTCTGGCATATCAAGTTGAGGCTTGATCCTCCCCCATGCATCAAGGCTGAGCAAGGCACCCCATCACAAGAAATTGGCTAAAAAAAAAAAGCCAGTTCACGCACGAGGGATAGATCCTGCAAAGGGTCCCACAAACATACCAAACCATGCAACTGTCACCAGCCTGCAGAGGGCCTAGTTTTGTGCCATGCAGGCTACTCCATTGTTGGTCCAAAGTTCCCAGGTCCCAGGAGCTCAAATCAGCTGTCTCTCTGGGTTTCTTTCTCATGACCTTGACCCCCCTTGCTCATATAATCCCTCCTCCCTCTTCAACTGAACTCCTGGAGTTCCACCTGGTGCTTGGCTGTGGATCTCTGCATCTGCTTCCATCAGTTACTGGATGGAGGATCTATATGATAATTAGGGTAGTAACCGACGTGATTAGAGAAGGCCGGTTCAGGCAACCTCTCCACTATTGCTAGGAGTCTTCGTTGGGGTCATCCTCATGGATTTCTGGGAATTTCCCTAGCACCAGGTTTCTCCCTAAACCCATAATGGATCCTTCTATCGTGGGTGAGTTGGGGGAGGGACTGAGAGAGAGAGAGCAATGAAAAGCACACATTTCTTTGAATGAATTCTGAATATAAATCAGTTTAATATTTCATATTTCTATGGAAAATTTGAAATGCTAATGTTTCACAAATATTGGGGAAGAGTAAAAACTGAAGCAAAATGTATCAAGACAATAGTAGTATATTTAAGGAAAACCACTGTTCTTGTAACGTGAAGCCCCTGCAAGAATTTGCTCTCCTCCTTGACTCTCCCTATTTATGTCTCTGTTTCCTCCCTGAGTCACTGCCAGCTCTCTCATTGTCACAATTTATTTATTATGTATAAAATATTTTACTGAATTTATATTATGTATAAGGTTGTCTCCTGGATGCTGACAATACAACAATGAAGTGTGTGTGTGTGTTCATTCAGGAAGCTCTTATTTCTATTTTGACGTGTAGAATATGCTGTTATAAGATACACACGGATAATAAAACAGTTACTGTTGTGAGGCAAATGATGAGCTGTCATCTCCTGTAGTCACTGGGGAGGTGGGAGAAGAAACTCTGTTTGGATAAAATAGAGTTTGTACCACACAGCAGCATGCTCCACTTAACAATGGCAATTGCAGTTATCCACACTGCTCGCTAACATGCTGTTCCTTGTCAATCCTGATATTTTATTTATGTTTATAGAAAAATGACATCATAATTTAAAAGCCTTTATCATATTGTACCATGACAGTCCCATGACTGAACAAATCTATCTCGCTGTTTTCAGACTTTCTTAAAACAGTGTTCTGATGAGCAATCTCATGGAGGTTTTTGGACTTCATAGTAAGCTGAACAAAAGTGTGTTTGTGGTGAAAAAGCTAATGACTGAGCAGCAGGAGAGTTGGGAGAGTGAAACCCTTATAATAGAGACACTGTATAGGATACTATCACAAGAAAGCAAAATGATAACTTTCCTGAGATGTCTGCCAGTAGTTCTACAATAAAAAAAAATTAAATAGGCAGGTATGGAAGATATTTTAATGTATGTGCTGTATATATTATACACACGCATATGTAAACATGCTCATTAGGATTAGATAGTACTTAGAAGTGCAGGCAAGAGGATATGAGAAAACTAGAAAAACTATCATTTTAATTAGCAGGTGGCATGTGTTGGTAATTAACTATTAATTTAAGAAATGATTGGTATTTGTGTTAAAAGATTTGAAACACTTGGAATATAAAAATAGATTCCTTTGTAGAATAGAAGAAGTTGGAAGAGATTAGAATATCTACTGTCATCATATAAAGACGAGAAAAGTCAGGAGTAACAAACATGATCTCCCATGGAAAAACCGATAGTAATAATTCAGTTTGGTGTCTAATTTTAGGATATAGAACTTTTAGTCTAAGCAAAAGAGGGAAGCTTATAGATGTTTAGGGAAATCATAAGATTTTTTTGGTCAAGAGAGATGTTTACAAAAATTTAAAGTCCTTGAGCCAGTGTAGTTTGCACTCCTGTAAGTCCAGCACTTTGATGCTTGATGCATAAGGATCATGAGTTCAAACGCAGTTGAGATAGGATATGAAGCAAGTTTCAGGGCAGCAGTGTGGCATAAAATAGTGAGAACTCTTCCCCAAACAAAACATTTTACAGAAAAAAAGGATTACAAAATGTTTTTTTTTAATATTTGTTGCTTAGTAAAACTTGAAGTATTTCATAAAAGACCTATTTTTAAGCTCTCAAGATAAAAAACTGAATTCTGTTTTACTAACTTTAATTAGTCAAATTAAAAAATTAAAGATTTTAAGTCAATGAATAACAAATGTGCAAAGGTAATTTTTATACTATTCATCATGGTCAAGTTTTAGGAAAATTTTAGGTAGTCAAGCATTTAATTATAATGGCCTAATGTTTTAAGATATTTAAATATTCATCATATTAAATCAAGATATAAATGTTTGCCTTTGACTCTGTTCTCCTTCACCTTCTACTCTGTTTCTACCATAGAATGGGAGTGATCTCAGGACTGATACAAAAATGTCAAATACTTAGTTGCATATTTTAGAAATTAATGCACAGATTGGTTACACTTAGCCCACAATGGTGACCTTTGGGAGCTTTAGTGAATAAATATTTAAAGCAACAGCAATCCATTACACAGTCTTTTAAATTATGCTTTTTATGTAATTCAGAGAGTAATTGAAGTTCAGATACACACTTGGATTGATATAACATATTTATTTTGATATGTATTTCAAAAATATTCTAATAGAGTAAATTTTAGTTAGGAAATAATATAGCATAAGAAATTATTTCCTCTTGCCTCCTGCTGAAGACCAATAATTGAAAGGGATTTTATCCATCTTCCTGTGAGGCTAGTGGGTGTGGGTGCTCACTTGCAGATACTACAAATTTTTAGACCCCCTAAAGTATCATGTCAAATTGTCAGTGTTTTCATTTCTGGTCGGTCATTGATTTTGTCATCCTGAAACTCAGTGCTTCTCCTTGGGTAAGTTTAGACATTAAATATTTGTCCTTAGGATTATTAAGAGAGTTGAATAAAATT